>JAKOGI010001340.1:5000-110000 GCA_029747015.1 Carnegiea gigantea
AACCAGCAACTCATACTAAATACTTGCAGAAGAAGGTGTTGAATAAGAAAATATTGCCTAGAACTTACGACCCCCCTCCTCTATCCCCCATGAATAATATGGTAGCATGGAATATTAGAGGCCTAAATTGGCCAAATAAACAGGTCAATGTTCACATCTTCCTGCAGATAAATAATGTGGGGCTAATAGGGCTCCTTAAAACAAAGGTGAAGTTAAGAAACGTGGAAACAGTAGTAGCACATGTCTTCCCAGGTTGGAGATGGATGCACAACTTTTCCCTAAACCCCAAAGGGAGAATTTAGGTAGCATGGAAGCCATCATGCGATCAGCTGGAGTTGATTCACATGTGAGAGCAATATATCCACTGCCAGGTAATTCAAATGAATTCAAATGAGAAGTTCTTCATTACTTTTATTTATGGGCTCAATCAAGTGCAATTAAGGAAGACGATGTGGGAAGAGCTATCCTCATACCAGCCCGTTCGTGAACCGTGGTGCATAATAGGAGATTTTAACTCCATTCTATACAAAGAGGACCGCATTGGAGGGGGAGATGTTCTCTTTACTGACATTAAAGACATAAGAGAATTCATGGATAACTGCGAGCTGCATGAAATGAGAAGCATTGGGCCTTATTTCTCTTGGACAAATAAAACGACAATGAGCAGAATTGATCGTGCCCTTATTAATGAAGAGTGGTATGGCCGTTTCAACTATACGCAAGTAAGGTATGAGGCCAATAGCTTATCTGACCACACCCCCTTGGTGGTTCAGTTTCTCCCATCACCAAAACCCAGGCCCAGATTTCAATTTTGTGACATGTGGGCAAGGCATGCCGATTTCCACTCAATTATATCATCAAATCTGCCTAGCCACACGAACTCTCTCAATTGGAAAACGCTGAAAAACTGCCTGGACCATATAACGAGCGGCCTTCAGCCGCTGAATAGAAGATCATTTCATGATCTGAAAGAGCAGTAAGAGATAGCCCGTTACAGACTTGCACAATTACATCATGATCTCCTATCTCACCCACATCACAAGGAACTGATCAGCAAAAAGAAAGAAGCCCGGGAGCACTATATCAATATTCTTTCCGCTAGCATTGCCCTGTTACAACAACAATGCAAGCTAGAATGGATCAAATATGGGGACACAAGCTCAAAAATGTTCTTTGCTAAGGCTAAGCAACGGAAATTAACAACATATATTTATTCAATCAAAGATAAGATAGGGGAGTGGACTGAAGGGTTTAATAATGTTGGCAAGGTTATGGTAGCATTCTACAAGAATTTGTTAGGACTACAACCTTGCTCGCGTTCCCCAGTTCGAAAGGACATTGTGAACCTCGGGCCTCACTTGACAATGGAACAACAAGTCCAACTTTGCAAGCCTTTCACAGAGACGGATGTTCAGCAAGCCATTTTTTCTATTCCAAATACAAAATCGCATGGGCCAGATGGATTTAGTAGCGGATTTTTCAAACTGGTGTGGTCACAAATAGGAGGGGTTGTCTGCTCTGTAGTGTTGAGCTTCTTTAAAACTGGGCACCTCCCAAATTATGTTGGAGCCACGAAACTGGTTGTTCTGCCTAAAGTGCAGCACCCGCAGGAAACCACTGAATTCCCTCCTATCGCTTGTTGCAATGTCCTGTATAAATGCATTGCCAAAATGCTAAGTAAAAGACTTAAAGACGTGCTCCCAAGTATCATTGACCCCAGTCAGGCTGCTTTTGTCCAGGGGCGTGAGTCGCTATATAATGTACTAATCAGCCAAGATATTGCAGGAGGATACCAGCGTCAGCACATCACCCCTCGTTGTCTTCTTAAGATCGACCTACAGAAAGCATTCGACTCAATCCATTGGGAGTTCATTGAAGAAATACTTACAGGTCTTCATTTCCCTCCTTCCTTTGTTAATTGGATAATGAAATACATTTCCTCGGTTCAGTTCAAGGTACATATTAATGGGCACAATTATGAAGGGTTCAAAGGGGGTAGGGGACTCAAACAAAGGGATCCCTTATCTCCCCATCTTTTCGTCATCTCTGTGGAATGCCTGTCCAGATTACTAAAAAAGGCAAGTCAAAGCCCACATTTCAAGTTCCACCTAAACTGCAAACGAGTCTTCCTTACTCATCTGATCTTTGCGGATGATCTTATTCTTTTCAGCAAGGTAGACCCCCCAACCCTGCAGTTGCTGATGACTGCACTAAATGACTTCCAACTAAGTGCAGGGTTGAAAACAAATCTGAATAAATCACAAATGGTCTTTGGAGGCACACACTCAGAGTTACAGCAGAAATGCTTGCAGTCAGTGGGGCTAATAGTAAGCTCACTTCCTTTGAAATATTTGGATGTGCCCATTGTTACCAGTAGACTAACAAAGGTTGATTGTGCTCAGTTGGTTGAAAAAATCACAGCCAAGGTACATCATTGGTAAACACGGAATATCTCATATGCGGGGAGATTGGTATTAATCAACTCGGTTATCTTTGGTATGTTTAACTATTGGGCAACAACTTTTTTATTGCCTAATGAATTCATTGACAGACTTACCCAAATCTGTCGAAATTTTCTCTGGAATGGGACAGAGGACTTCAAAAGACCACCCCACATATCTTGGCAACATTCTTGCTTACTAAAAAACAAGGGTGGCCTGGGAATCAAAGATTTTGAAACTTAGAACAAGGCAACTATAGCCAAACTGGTTTGGGCCGTGGCTGAAAAAAACGATATACTCTGGGTGAAATGAGTTCATGGAAGGTACATACGAGGAAAAAATTGGTGGGATTATACTCCCCCCTTGGATAGTAGTTGGTATTAGAAAAAGTTATGCAAGGTGAAAGAAATATTTAAAATAGGATACGATCCAAACAATCCGTAGCGATGGCAAGGAGGGAAGGATTACACAGTGAGAAAAGGCTATGACTGGATATTTCAGAATGCAAAGAAAGTGAAGTGGGATAAGTTGGTCTGGGCTAGAATATCCATTCCAAGGCACTCTTTTATTATGTGGATTTTCATCCATCACAGGATGCCTACAAAGGTGCGGTTACTCAAGTTTCTCCCTCAAGATAATCTCAAATGTGCTTTGTGTAATAACATGGAAGAGGACGAGCACCATCTCTTTTTTGATTGCCCTATCGCACAATCACTTTGGAATGGAGTTCGGGAATGGTGGCCAATTCCCCCCCGCAAACCTACCATTGAAGGGACCATTAAGGCTCTGCTGAAGACCAAAGGAGACAAATACTTTAAGTAGATTAGCTATGCTATTCTCTTGGCTGGGATCTACATTATCTGGGCAGCTAGAAACTCAGCTTTATTTAAGGCTTACCACTGTACAGTACAGGATATGCTTAAGGACATAAAGCACCATATCATACACAGAGTTCTATACTTACATAACTTTACAAAGAAGCTTAGTGATTATATAGATAGAATACTGAAATGATGTTTTCATGTAAAGCCTGATTTTGTACAAACTTGAGGGTGGTAATGAAATTCACACATTTCATTGCCCCCCAAAAAAAAGAGCCCCAAATTTATGTTTGGATAGAGGAAAAAAATGATGGGGAATTTTATCAGAAGTGGGTTTTAAGGAGTTAACGTGAGAGAGAGGGAGAGAGACAGAATCAAGAAAGTTACTAATGAATTTTTTTTTGGTCCGCTAGAGCCACAATGGGCAATACAATGGGACAGCAAAAAATCGAACCTGGGATCTACTGCACACAATACCTAAGTCAATACTTTTTATTTTCTAAAAAATAATTAAATTTTTGATTAATGGCTGAGATTTGTCAGAATACTTGATCAAGGGGTGTAAATAAGTAAACATCCTAAAATCACTCTCACGCAATTCGACTCAACATTTCTTTTATATTATACAATAGATTCGTTGAATGTCTTGGGCTTGTTCACTTCCAAAGCAAATAAAATATCTGAATCCATTCCCTTAAGCATACATCTCAATAGCAGACCACTCGGACAAGTGATCTTTACACTTTAGAGCACGAGCAAGCCAAC
The DNA here is from genome assembly GCA_029747015.1 of Carnegiea gigantea. Classification (NCBI taxonomy): domain Eukaryota; kingdom Viridiplantae; phylum Streptophyta; class Magnoliopsida; order Caryophyllales; family Cactaceae; genus Carnegiea; species Carnegiea gigantea. The sequence continues at coordinate 9,028 of JAKOGI010001340.1, forward strand.
AATTGTTGTAACCAATGACTAGTAGTCAAGTCTGTTATGATGACTACACAGCACATGCTAGTCGAATGTAATTCCTTTAAGAGATCACATGAACCGCTTCACCAATTGGTCCTCTTTAGTGCCAACATTGCTGCAGGTCTTGCTGAAGTGACGAATGCACTACTTTAATACAGCCTTTCCATTAAATTATAGGAACTAAGCAACTATCAGCCATGAGGTATACATAGTTTATCAATCTTCTTTGAATTAGGCTTCGTATAAAAGTGAGTTTTACGAGAATCTTTTCCTAGCTGCGCCTTCACTGTATCAACTATCATGTTTCTAATTTGTACAAGTGACATCTAGCTTAAGGATGAATCCTTCTTTGGTTTGTATTCATGATTAGAGTCTTGCTGGTTAGACTTCTTGATAGACTCTTTACTATCCAAGCCTTTGTTGAAGGGTTTAGATAATCGCTTTTCCAACTTCTTTGTTAGATCAACAATATGTTTGACGCCTGATTTATAGGTCCTTTTCTACACTATCCTTCAAGAGTCTCCAAATATGACATTGATCCTTACCAGTTCTTCTTTAAGTTAACAATCCCTACCATCATAACTGGTATGACGATATGTTATAGCATTTAACTTCAGCTCGTACGAAAAGTAAACTCCATGGAGATGCCGGTGAAAAATTGCAACTACCATAGTCATCATCCTCCTTACTAAACGGCTGAAAGAAAGAATTGGTGTGGGCTTAGAGTTCATCCATTCCATGAGGCAAAGGGATTTCTACGTTGAATTAGAGAGAGAAGCAGTTTGATTAACTCTATCGGCAGGCAAGTTGGAGTCGAAGTGCTTGAGATTGTATGATTAAAGAGTTAAAGTCATGACTTGTTATTGATGGTAACGATGGTAATTTCTTTAGTCAACTCTTAGCTAGCACGCCAATGCTTTGATTACGAGATGCAACATTTGCATTTGCAAATCTCTCAAATGTGAATCTAAACGTCTTCTTGTCTAAAGGTTGTGGGATGTCATTCTTGGGAGCCTTGCCTTCTTCAAAGGGATGTAAAGCTTGTGTTTTGGTGAAGAGATGAGAGCTGGAAATTGTCCCACCATGCGTACCAAAATTTGAAACACAAATTTTAAGTCTAAATAAAAGATAAGAAATCGAGAAATAAATTTAATTTCAATATCTATATAAATACAATAGAATAATCCTTTGATTTAATCTGCTTATGACTTGAGCGATTCGAAGACGCGATCGCTTGACCTTGATTGATGTAGAATTAGAAGAATACCTCTAAAATGGTCCTTCATCTTAAGTTACAGAAGGTTTGATTTTTGTTTCTGAGGTCTTGTAACTTCTGGTCCTTCTTGCTTAGCAGCTATATGTCGCTTGTAGTTTGGCCTCTAAATTCTACAAATGATGAATGTTGAATGTAGTTTGCCAGGCTAATCAATGCCAAAGCAGGGTTGGTTGATCTTGATTAATGTACTGCATAATGAAGCACACTAGAGTAATCTTACTAGCAAACTTTAATTCCCATTGTTTGGTAGCTGGAGATCTCCTGTTGTTCAAGTTTATTGGGTTTACAAATACTAAATGTTATGATATCTGTTGAGTATATTTAGTTTTGATGATAACAAATCCAAGTGTAAAACTTTGTCCAAGTAATGTTGCTCCAAACACGATCTCCAAACAGGCCTAACTGGTGTTTGTGATCTTTATTGTATTAACTGGTTTGCTACATGTGAGAACAAGTCTTCAAAACAGGTTTTACTTGGTGATTCTATATTAAGTCAAGAACACCACCTCGACAGTTGATTGTAAGGCATGTTCTTGAACTCTAGCAATGCAAAGAACAACCCCAGCAAACAAGGTGGCCTTGGTGTTCACAGCAGCTCTACAAATCTTGGACAAGATGACTGGTTCAAAACAAGAAGTCTTGGGTATATAGGTTTTATTTATTTAGACTCTTGTTAATATGCCAATATTGAAAACGTCATTTTAAACACCTCTTGAATCGGTATTTGCGCTAAGTGCTTCAGAACACCAGTTGCGAACAACCCTGCAAACAGGGTGCCTAGGGTGTTTCTGAACTGAAGTGGCCATACCCGGTTATCTTTGAAAATTCATTTCGGTTGGCCAAGATCTCCAGAATACTTTCTTTAAATTCCAAGATTGCTATTTTTCTGGAAAGGATATTTCTTGAAAATATTATGGGAGATTTGCGAAAATAGGTTTTGGGAGAATTGCCAAAACTAAAAGATTCCCTTTGCCTATATTTTCGGATATGATAAAATTTCAAAAGCTGAAGATTTCTGGTTGTCATTTGAATCTTCTTCACGGCTATGGGAAGATAACGGTTATCTCTTAAGATAACAAATCCCTTATATTTTGGGAAAAATTTATCACTAGCCGTTGGGGAGTATTTCTTGCTTGAAAATCGTTTTCCCTACTTAGCTGATTCTTTCACCTCTCCTTGTTTTTGACCGTTGGATTTTGTGTTTAAAATCTCAGCATTTCACTCCCATTTGCATAGAGGAAGATAGAGGAAAAAGACGAGAAACATACACAACATACGCAAAAAAGGGAAAATTTCAAAAGTGGTTTTTCTAGTGAGAAGAATTTTTCGAGTTACGCTTGAGAAAAGAAAAACCGAGACAAGTTGTGTTTAAACTGAGCTTTCAAGATATTGGCATACTAGGATCTCATTGTACCTTACATCTGCTTAAACCAGAAGCACCCCGTAAGGTGTTTTGTAACCCTGATCTTGGATCAGAAAAGTGAGTGAGTGGTCCTCAGTCGTGTGGACTTTGGATGTGTCCAATCTGGTGAGATTTGGACGTGGTGTAACCCTTCTTAGAGAAGAAGGTTACGTGGTTGCAAGTTGTAACAAGGTGTGTTACATTTGTAACGTGTGAAGCCCGTTAGTGAAAGTGGTTAAATCCTACACGAGGTAGGTCGTGGTTTTTCACACCTCAGTTGGGCTAGAGGTGTTTTCCACGTAAAAATTGTGTGTGTGCTTTATTTTCCGCATTTATCTTGGTGATTTTCGCATTTGCAATATTTGAGAACACCCCTTGCAAACAAGTCACTAGGGTGTTTGTCATCTGAGAATAACCTCTGTGAGGGTGTTTGTTATTTACAACGCGAAAATCAGATACCACAATTCACCCCCCTCTTGTGGTTGTGTACTCTTGGAATTCAACAATATCCCAGATTGAGTAAAAGGATTCCTATTTATAGGCTCCTAAACTGTATTTGACACATAGCAGTTTATGATTGGTCAAATACGAATTACTTTATTTTACATATGCCATTGTATGGTTCTTTAGCAAATTTTCATCTCCTACATTAATATTTTAAAAAAAGCTAACCATTAGTGCAAGTTAAAGTCTAACAAATACCAATATATAAATATTAGTGTTGTTGCTATTAACATTTTGAAAAGTGTTAGTAGCCACGAGTAGTTAGTGAACCTAACAAATGCTACTATGCATTTTAATCTTAAGGGTGATACCATGGAACTATGAAAATCTAAATCTAATCCAGCACACACACACACACACACACACACACACACACACACACACACACACACACATATATATATAGACAAATTGCAATACAACCTAAAGAGACTCGCCTACTGAAAGTCTATGGATAATCTATGGTTGATTCATTTGGCAGCAAGCCACCTAGTATAAATAAATTTCCATGATAAAGCATCCAAGATGAAGTGTCAACACTTGTGAAACTATTTGGCCTTTGTCTATGTTGATTTAGAGAGTACACAACCACAAGAGGGGGATGAATTGTGGTGTCCGATTTTCGCAATATGCTGGCAAACAGTCTTGAGACCCTGTTCGCACAGACTGTTCCTGAGTTGTGCAGAAGCGAAAATTCAACAAAATTAAGTGCGGAAATAATGGACACAGGATTTTTTACGTGGAAACACCTCTAGCCCAACTGAGGTGAAAAAACCACGACCTACCTCCTGTAGGATTTACACACTTCACTAAACGGGCTAAACACGTTACAATAGTAACACACCTTGTTACAACTTGTAACACACGTAACCGTCTTCCCTAAGACAAGTTACCCACGTCCAAAATCCCCTTGATTTGGACACACACTCTACTCACTTTTGTGAAGGAAGAGTATAAAGAAAAAACACCCTATTACAATGCTTCTCAACTAAGCTAATATAGGGTACAATGAAATCCTAGTATGCCAACTTTGAAAGCTCAAATAACTCACTCACTAGACACGGTTTACTTTTCAAACTTTTAAGCTCATGAACACTGAATTTTTCTTTTTGAAAACCGATGCTTCTATCGTTCCAAGAAGCGACTTTATATAGTGCTTGGAAAAACAATTCCTCAAATTTTTGGAAACTAAAATCCCTAAAAAATATAAAATTCTTTAGCCACAAGAGATGAGAAAACATGAGCTGGAAACACTTCCTAAACCGTGTGCATAAGGCTGTGATTCTCAGCAACTAGCCCATGTTTTTCTCAACAACCTTGTCCACTTGTCAAAAATTGGATATTCTTTTTATTCAAAAAAGATTTTGTAAATCCCCTTAGATTTTAATAACCATTTTTAGGATAAGGGGTAAGATACTCCATAAAAAATCTTTCTTGCAAATCCTTGAAGAAGCTGCTCGAAATCCAAAACATAAAAATCGTGCAAAATAGTTTTTTTCGCAGCTTATTCTGGAAACACTCTGATCACCCTGTTTCCAGGATTGTTCTGAAGGGTGATCTGAGATATTTACCAAAAGAAAACAAAACCGTTTCAAGTAAGTGGTAACTTAAGAGTTTCTGATTGGCATATTAACAGGAGTCTAAAAATATAAAACCAAATTAAATCAAGATATCTTGTTGTAACCACTAGTTATCTTGTAGAGAGACGACTCTGCTGTAAACACTTCACAGAACCTGTTCCTCACGGCTGCACTTATATCCTATGCTTCAAACACTTCACAGGACATGTTTCAAACACCTTACAGAGCCTATTCCTCATAGTTGTTCTTACATCGCTGACTTGAGTACCTGTTCTTGATAAACCATTAGTCAAGCAGTTTTAATATATTGAAAAACAGCAGTAAAACCCTGTTGGTAAAGCCTGTTTGGAACAACAACAACAACTACAACACTTGGATTTGTTATCATCAAAACCCTATACATTCTAACAAATTCCCCCTTTTTGATAACGACAAACCAAGTGACCATATTGACTTTCAAGAACAATTGAACTGATTAGTGCCAATTATTTATAGGACCGACAATTCACATGAAGCAGTCAGTATCGAAAAAGTATAAGAAATTTGACTCGTCCACGACAAAACTAAAACAATATTGGTCAACCTATCTTTCCCCTTTTGGCATCATTAAAAAGAAGGGGCGAACAGTCAAACATAGGGTGTTTGCTATCACCACCACTTGTGTAATGGAGGAAAGTCAACAGGCGATACACTTAAGTGGGTTGGTACGGTAATGAGATTGGCCATCCTAGTCACACACAAGCAAATCGTAACAAAAGCAAGCATGGCAAAGCCAATCAAAAATAAGATAACCTATCATTCATCAAAAGAGTGCAACAGAAAAGTACAAACGGAGAGGGAAGGAGAACCAAGAGAAGTTAGAGACAGCCTATGAGAACAACAGATGGAAACGGCTTATGGGGGGTGATTAGGGAGCAGGAGGGGCAAATTTGGCAAAGAGGGAAGAAAGAAGGGCGAGGAGATCTTCATGGCATTTAGCGTTTAGAGCTTTTTTCTCGTCCAGGGCAGCCTTTACAGCAGTAAGCTCAGCACTGAGTCGAGAGTTTTCTTCCAAAGCAGCCTCAAGCTTGACTGAGGAACTGCCAGGAACAGGAGGACGGGGTGTTCTGGTCCCCTGTTCTGAGGCAGACCCCTCAACCAAAGTGTATCCACACCCCATAAGGGTGTTACTCCCAATCTCATCAATGAACTGAGCACCCATCTTCTTCTGCAGAGTCACCCCAAAGTGCTCAAATACACTAGTTAGGAAGAAGCTGTATCCTTGGGCATGTTCCCTGGAGGTGTTTGCAATTCTGGCTATGTGGCGAATCATGATGGCAGGAAGGTTGATTTGCTCTTCCTTGTCCATCAGATCCATCAAATATTGATCCATGGCATCAACAAGATTATGACCCTGGCCCCAGGGGATGACATTCTTGATGATAAACCAGAATATCAATTGATGGGGCGATGTCATGTCCCCTTTCTTCATGGACTTGGGTGTTTGGAGGCTTGATTGCTAGCTAAATTTTTCGGCGAGCTCCAGCAGCCTGGCTGTCCCTAGAATAGTCTTGTCTTCTCTCACATATATATCAAAGCCCGTAGAGGGAATCCCCAGAATTTCCCCTAATATCTTCATATCAAAGCGAAGCTGTTGCCCATTAACAATAGTTGTCACCACTCCTTCGGTGACAGTGCAGTTGGCATAGAACTCTGCCAACTCATGTATAGAACACCCCAGCTGGGTGTTTGTAAACAGCTCATACCACCCCTGTGCACGCAGCTTGTGCAGAAACACCTCTAGGCCCTGTTCCTTAAAATATTTTACCTTGATAATTTTGCCCCTGACTACCCGTCTCTGAAGCAGTTGGGTCAGTTTGGCTGAGATTGCGAACGGGGTAGACTTCTTGGCTCTTTTAGGTTGAGGCTCAGTAGGAGGGTCTTGGGTGGAGGTGTGTTTGAGAGAGGCTTTTCTCTTGGGAGTTTTGAGGGGTGATGGTTTGGAGGGTAAAGTGGAGGTCGATTTTGGTGCAGGCAGAGGCTTATCCTCTAAGGACTCTGAGAACACGGGAGTGCCCTGTTTGAAGGTGGTGTTCTCAGTGTCGCTATCTGATGAAGGCTCAGAGAAGGAATCAATTTCCTCAACAACAGGGGATGACTGTTTGGCAGGACGAGGTGTAGAGTGGAAGGCAATTCGGGCTGATTTTCGAGTTGGCCTGGTTGTGGGTTTGGCCGAAGAGGAGATTTGTGGTTTTGGTTTGACAGGGTTTTCACTTTTTGAGGGTTATTCAGTCTGGCCGCTTTTATACCTTGATGGTGGTCGTGTTCTTGGCATTCTAGTACGCCTAGCCACAATTTTGTATCATTTATGTTTCTCACCGGTTGGTGGTACCGGTGTGGCTTGTTCAGGCTTCACAGGAGACTCCTCCATTTGACCACTACTTCCCCCTTCTTCTTTTGACAAATCCTCCCCTAGGTCATCCCTAAAAACTTCAGGCCCTGTTTCTGGCCCTGTTTCCTACTCTGGAAACAGCCCAAGTGAACTGATGTCATCTAGTCCATGATCGAACAGAAAGATTTCATCTAAAGGCCCAATTTCTCTTTCAGATGCCCCAACAGGTTCTTGGGGTTTACATACCCCCGTTTCTCTAAACAAAATCAATTCCCACCCAAATTTGTAAGGGATGTCTTCCAATTTCAGATTTACTATTCTAAGGTCGATGCTTTTCAAAAACCCAAAAGGTTTATTGACAATGGGTCGAGAAGGTTCAGTAGTTTTACCTTCCATGAGGGCCGTCAGAAATTGTGTAGGCGCAAACAGGGCTGTGGCTGTTTGCAAGGCTGTGCCCTGTGTCTGGTTGCCCTGAATCAAGGTCGAGGAGCTCTTGGAGCTAATGGGAGACGCCATTTTTCAGAGGAAGGAGAGAGATTAGGGTTTCTTGAACAGAGTTTCAGAGCAAGAGAGTTTCGGTGGAGGTGAGAGATTGAGCAAGAGAGCTTTAAAGAGAGAGAGAGACATGCGAAATCTTTAAAAGATTTTGCCCGTTTTGCAACGGGCTTTTGCATTTATTTAGGCCGCGCACGCCTCGGGAAGAGATTAGCAATTTTCAATTTGTTGCACATATTTGACAAACAAGAGGCGTACCTGTTTCTGGTGCTTGTTCTTGAGGTTACTTGCTCGGTAACATGGGACAATAAGGGTAATCTCATTAGACCTCAACGAGTGTCAGCAAGTTTCAAACCTCACATATGCTAAACATAGCATAGAAGTTGATTACAAACAAAAATTTAACATGTTGTGCCCGTAACTTTTAAATTTTGCAAACAGGGAGAGAGAACAGGTTGGTCAGGTTGTTCTAATTAAGCCTAGTTCGAGTCTATTCCTTTCAAATTGTTCTCTACCCAATGCTTTTGTGAATATATCAGCAATTTGATTTTCAGTGGCACAAAAATTCATTGAGATCACTCCTTTTTCAACATTGTCTCTTAGAAAATGATGACGAATGTCAATATGTTTTGTTCTTTTGTGTTGACATAGATTTTTGGCAATGTTAATTGCACTTGTATTGTCATAATAAATAGGAATGCATCCTATGTCAACACAAAAGTCCTTGAGTTGTTGTCTTATCCATAATAACTGAGCACAACAAGATGCAGCTGCCACATACTCAGCTTCTGCTGTGGACAAGGCAACAGAGAGTTGTTTCTTGGTTGCCCAAGATACCAAACAAGGTCCAAGAAAGTGAGCCATACCTGAGGTGCTTTTTCTATCAACCAAGAAACCTGCATAATCAGCATCAGCATACCCAACAAGATCAAAGTTGCAACCTCTAGGATACCATAAGGCTAGATCAGGTGTATGTTTTAAGTATCTTAAAATCCTTTTTATAGCCTTAAGATGAGTTTCTTTAGGGTTAGACTGAAAACGTGCACATAGACCTACACTGAAGACAATGTCAGGTCTACTGGCCGTTAGGTATAGGAGTGACCCTATCATGCCCCTATAGGATTTCTTCTCAACTAAGGGACTACCATCATCCATTACCAACCTGGTTGAGGGAGAGATGGGAGTATCAATAGGCTTGGCCGACTTCATCCCAAAATGCTTAAGTAACTCTTTGATATATTTTTGTTGATGGATCATGGTGCCATTTGAAGTTTGCTTGATTTGTAAGCCTAGAAAGAAATTAAGCTCACCCATCATGCTTATTTCAAACTCACTTCTCATCGTTTTTGAAAATTCATTGCACAAATCATGATGAGTTGCACCAAATATGATGTCATCGACATATACTTGGACAATCAACAAATGTTCCCCCTTAGATTTTAGAAACAAGGTATTGTCTACCTTGCCTCTTGTAAAACCATTTTCTAATAAAAAGCTTGACAACCGCTCATACCAAGCTCTAGGGGCTTGTTTTAAACCATAAAGTGCTTTGTCAAGTTTGAAAACATGGTTAGGAAATTCATCACTTTCAAAACCAGGGGGTGTTTGACATACACTTCTTCTTTGAGGTATCCATTTAGAAACGCACTTTTGACATCCATTTGATACAACTTGATCTCTATGTGGGCTGCAAAAGCTATCAAAATTCGAATGGCTTCCATCCTTGCAACAGGTGCAAGGGTCTCTTCATAATCAATTCCCTCTTCTTGGTTGTAGCCTTGAACCACCAGCCGGGCCTTGTTCCTAGTGACTGTTCCGCACTCATCTAGCTTGTTACGGAACACCCACTTGGTTCCAATGATTGTTCTATCCTCTGGCCGTGGCACAAGGTGCCATACCTTGTTCCTTTTGAACTGATGGAGTTCTTCTTGCATGGCTGTGACCCAATCTGAATCTGCAAGAGCTTCATTAATATTCTTAGGCTCAATTTTTGAGAGAAAAGCATAGAAAGCACAGAAATTTTTGAGTCTAGATCTAGTTTGAACTCCTGCATTAATATCAGACAAAATTTGATCAAGAGGGTGTGAACTTTGGTATTTCCATGATCGTGGTGAAAGTGGGTTCATAGACTCGCCCTCCATCCTAGCTGGAATACTCGGTGAAACAGGTTCAGAGCCTGTTCTCGAACCTGTTTGGGAGCTTGTTTCTGGATTTATCCCTGAAGGATTCGGCTGGTGTTGTCCCAAACAGGGTTCCACCCTGTTTCCCCCTGTTTGGTTCACACCTTACTTACCTTTCTGAAGAACAGCCTCAGGCCTTACTCCCTCCGATTGATCCTTACCTTGTTCACCTTGAAGCAGCACGTCTTTTCTAACAAGACCTCGTTCGAAATCTTCTTCCTATGCATCATTCTCGCTTAGAGAGTTAGTTTCATCAAAAAGCACATGCACACTTTCCTCAACACACAAGGTTCTCTTAGTAAACACTTTGTATGCCTTACTATGCGAGGAGTAACCAAGGAATATTACTTCATTACTCCTTGGATCAAATTTCCCTAAGGCATTCTTTCCATTATTATGCACAAAACATTTACAACCAAAAACTCTCAAATGCATAATATTAGGTTTTCTTCCCTTGAAAAGTTCATAAGGAGTTTTGTTAAGAATAGGTCTAATCATGCATCTATTTATAATGTAACATGATGTATTCAAAGCTTCAGCCTAAAAGTTTCTAGGAAGGCCACTAGCAACAAGCATTATTCTAGTCATGTCCTCTAGAGTGCGATTTTTGCGTTCTACCACCCCGTTCTGTTGGGGTGTTCTTGGAGCTGAAAAATTATGATCAACACCATGCTCATTACAATAATCAATAAAGCTCGAATTTTCAAATTCTGTACCATGGTCAGACCTTAGGCATACCAAGGAATGTCCTACTCTCTTTTCAATCTTTTTAATGAAAGCAAGAAATTTTTCAAAGGTTTCATCTTTAGAAGCCAAAAACAAAGTCCAAGTGAAACGAGAGTAGTCATTCACTATCACAAGCACATACCTCTTGCCACCTCGGCTCATGATCCTCATTGGACCACATAGATCCATATGTATCAATTCAAGAGGTCGAGTAGTGCTTACACACTTTTTAGACTTAAATGAATTTTTGACTTGTTTACCTTTGGCACATGCATCACATGCCTTGTCATCATTGAATTTGATGGAAGGTAAGCCAACCATTAAATCTTTGGTTACAAGTTTGTTTAAAAGAGAGTGGCTTGCATGACCTAGTCTTTTGTGCCAAAGCATAACATCATCATTTAAGGCACTCAAACAAGTCAAATTATTTTGGGGAAGAGTGGAGATACACACTTTATAAACATTCTTGTGTCGCTTCCCCCTCAACACAACATCTCCTGTGTTCATATTCACAACCAAGCAACGTGTTGGTGAGAACACTACTAGGTTGTCTTTGTCGCACAGTTGGGACACACTTAGCAAGTTGTGTTTTAATCCATCCACAAAATAAACATTGTCAATTGAATGGGAGAGTGACTCACCTATCTTACCTATGCCGACAATTGTCCCGAATTTGCCGTTTCCAAATGCCACACTCCCACCTTCTGAAGCTGTAAGTGAGAGAAAATTGGATCTTTCACCAGTCATATGCCTCGAACACCCACTGTCAACATACCACAGCTGCTTGTTCCCTAGACTGTTCCCTGCACTGTTTGCTGGGTTGTTTGCTGGGTTGTTCTCTCTCACTTCAGCCTGCAAAACAAATCAAGGGTTAGTTTTGGGAACCCAGATCCACTTGGGTCCCATTCCTTTAGACGTATAAATCTCATCTTTCCTAACCCATATTTGTTTTACATGAACTGTGTTCCTTTCAATGGCATACTTTTTTATAGGACAAGCATATCAGTAATGCCCCGTTTTACCACAATAAAAGCAAACAATTTTTTCAGGTAGTCCCACATATTTTTTATTCACTGGGTAGGTCATCTTAGGCACAAAACCTAGTCCTCTTCTATTTCGACTATGATGAGTGTTTAACCATTCAAACGCCCTTGAGGACCTGTTCCAGAGCTTATTTGTGGCAAGGTCTGATTCCAAGTGTTTTATTTTCTCAAGCAAGTTTTTATTTTCTTCCAGCAAAGACTCGACCTTACCTTTTAAGTCAAGGGATTCTTTTTCTAGCTCAGTCAGTTTAGTGGAACAAGTCTCTTCTTTCATGAGTAGAGTTTCTTTAAGCACATTGATGTTTTCATGCAAGCCAAGAGTCTCTTTGTCAACTTCAAGTTTTTCCAATTTAAGGGTTTCATTTTCAAGTTCTAGATCTCGAATATCCCTTTTTAATTCAGCACATATATCCATTATAGTGTACACTAATTCCTCAAGAGTTGATTTATTTAGACCCGTACCTTGTTCTTGAGTTGAGTCAGACTGTCTGTTGATCCATTATCTGAATCAGTGTCACTTCTTGCCATGAGTGCTACATCAGCTTCCCCAGCTTCAGACCCTTCCTCATCCTCACTTGAATCTCCCCAGGCCGTGAGCATAGCTTCTGAGAACCTTTTCGCTGAGCTGCTTACACCCTGTTTCCTCCCCTATTTTCTAGGGTGTTCGGGTTCTTGTTCTTCCTTGTGCAGTGGGTAGTTTCTCACAATGTGGTCCAGTTTGCCACACTTGAAACACCCGGAGAACTATTCCCGAGAGGTGTTCCTGGCCTTGCTGAAGTCCCTCCTTTTGCTATTTTCTTTGACTTTCTTGAAGAACTTCTTGAACTTTTGAGTGATCATGGCAATCTCCTCCTCATCAGAATCAGAATCATCTTCTAAGGCCTTTAGTGCAAGACCTCGATCTCTCTTTGTCTCATCTTTCTGTTGAGAATTTTTCCTAAGTTCATACGTTTGGAGGTTGCCAATCAGCTCATCTAGGGTGATCTTATTCATGTCCTTAGCTTCTTGGATGGCCGTTACTTTCGCTTCCCAAGAATGAGGTAAAATTCTTAGAATCTTCCTCACCAATTCTTCGGTGGTGAAGGATTTTCCTAGGGATTTCAGCTCATTCGTTGTGTGAGTGAAGCGAGTGTACATGTCCATCACACTTTCACGATCACCCATCTCAAACAGCTCATACTTTCTCATAAGCAATTCAATTCGGGATTGCTTTACCTGATTGGTCCCTTCGTGAGCTACTTGTAAAGCATCCCAGATTTCTTTGGCTGACTCACATTCAGATATGCGAGTATATTCATCAGGACCTAGGCCGAAATATAGGAGTTTCTTGGCCTTGGCATTCTTCTCCATCATCTTGTAATCTTCAGCATTGAATTCCTTAGGCTCCTTGGGGATTGACTTTCCATCTTCAGTGATTTTCTTAGGGCTGAGCGGTCCATTCTTGATAAGCATCCACAACTCATAATCCTCGGCTTAGATGTAGTTTTCCATTCTATTCTTCCACCATCCATAGTGTTGGCCATTAAAGTATGGTGGTCGAGCTATGGATTGACTTTCAAGCATGCCTTGTGGTGTACTCATCTTCAAGGATCTCTCAAAGGTGTTAGCCTTTCAAAGAAGAACCTATTCTTATACCACTTGTTGATTTAGAGAGTATACAACCACAAGAGGGGGGTGAATTGTGGTGTCCGATTTTCGCAATATGCTGGCAAACAGTCTTGAGACCCTGTTCGCACAGACTGTTCCTAAGTTGTGCAGAAGCGAAAATTCAACAAAATTAAGTACGGAAATAATGGACACAGGATTTTTTACGTGGAAACACCTCTAGCCCAACTGAGGTGAAAAAACTACGACCTACCTCCCTTAGGATTTACACACTTCACTAAATGGGCTAAACACGTTACAATAGTAATACACCTTGTTACAAATTGTAACACACGTAACCGTCTTTCCTAAGACAAGCTACCCCATGCCCAAAATCCCCTTGATTTGGACACACACTCTACTCACTTTTGTGAAAGAAGAGTATAAAGAAAAACACCCTATTACAATGCTTCTCAACTAAGCTAATATAGGGTACAATGAAATCCTAGTATGCCAACTTTGAAAGCTCAAATAACTCACTCACTAGACACGGTTTTCTTTTCAAACTTTTAAGCTCATGAACACTGAATTTTTCTTTTTGAAAACCGATGCTTCTATCGTTCTAAGAAGCGACTTTATATAGTGCTTGGAAAAACAATTCCTCAAATTTTTGGAAACTAAAATCCCTAAAGAATATAGAATTCTTTAGCCACAAGGGATGAGGAAACATGAGCTGGAAACACTTCCTAAACCGTGTGCATAAGGCGGTGATTCTCAGCAACTAGCCCATGTTTTTCTCAACAACCTTATCCACTTGCCAAAAATTGGATATTCTTTTTATTCAAAAAAGATTTTACAAATCCCCTTAGATTTTAATAACCGTTTTTAGGATAAGGGGTAAGATACTCCATAAAAAATCTTTCTTGCAAATCCTTGAAGAAGCTGCTCAAAATCCAAAAGATAAAAATCGTGCAAAACAGTTTTTTCGCAGCTTATTCTGGAAACACCCTGATCACCCTGTTTCCAGGATTGTTCTGAAGGGTGATCCGAGATATTTACCAAAAGAAAACAAAACCGTTTCAAGTAAGTGGTAAGTTAAGAGTTTCTGATTGGCATATTAACAAGAGTCTAAAAATATAAAACCAAATTAAATCAAGACATCTTGTTGTAACCACTAGTCATCTTGTAGAGAGACGAATCTGCTGCAAACACTTCACAGAACCTGTTCCTCACGGCTGCACTTATATCCTATGCTTCAAACACTTCACAGGACATGTTTCAAATACCTTACAGAGCCTGTTCCTCATGGTTGTTCTTACATCGCTGACTTGAGTACCTGTTCTTGATAAACCATTAGTCAAGCAGTTTTAATATATTGAAAAACAGCAGTAAAGCCCTGTTGGTAAAGCCTGTTTGGAACAACAATAACAACTACAACACTTGGATTTGTTATCATCAAAACCTTATATATTCTAACAGTCTACATCCTCGTCTCTATGTGGAAAATTAACTATCCAATCTATAGGCCTAGGAACAAATGTAAAACATTATAGCTTACTGTCTTGATTCTTTAAGTGGACCATATTTTAGTTATATATTCCATATCGTTATGGGAATCAATAATTACCTTGTAACACCTTGACTTTTTATTTAAGGGGTTGTTAAATTTTATATGTTATCAGCTAACTAATGGTAATAATTTTAGGGGTAGTTTGGCTTGTATTTTTTTCTGCTCTGCATAAAATTCTCATATTATGAGTCATAGAATGATGAGGGGTTAATAAACTTTCCCTCCCTTGATACTATAATTATATGCAATCCCTCCAAAATTACTAGCTAACATCTATTTAAATTTCAAACTTCAAAATTTTTGATTTACCCCCTTGTCTAAAAACTCTAAATTCCCTTTTTTAAAAAAATAATTCACCTTCAACTACCTCCCTCCCTAGCTTCCATTGATTCTATCAGTAACATCCCTTAACCTTCCATGCTTCCAACTCTCCCTCAAACACCTCCTACTCTTCTCAATCAATGCTTCAATGCTCGTGGCATTTCTCTCTTCTCAGTTTCCCCTTCCCTTCAATTTTCTCTCTCTTATTTACGCCTTCATCGCCTCAACAAGATTTACATTTCGCCTCCAATTTTCAACAATCAATCTCTATCATATTACCAAATTAGACATCTTCACATTTTAGTGGGATTCGTGGCTTCGAGGTTGATTTGGTGAACTAACGCTAATGTGAATTTCAATTTATCTCTTTTCTATTATTTTGTTTGCCATTTATTTATTTATTTAACTATTTTTCATTTTTGTTATTGCCCACAATGGGCATATAAAATGACGATTATTCTACTTATTATGGGATCATCAATTTTGGGATCACCAATTCATTGCATTGTCTTCTTTGAGGTAATCTAGATTAGTTCCTATAATCGCCCATTCTTCTACTTTCTTTCAACTCTTTCCCAAATCATATCATTTTAGGTAATCTAGATGAGAGAAAACTAGACTTAGATGGTTTGGTCATGGGAAGAGAATGAGTATGATGCTTCAGTGAGGAGATGTGAGAGGATTAACATCCTTTAAGGTAAAAGAGGTGGGGCGACCAAAGAAAGGCTTAGACTAGGTGGTTCAAAAGGACTTGAAAGTTGTAGGGTTGATTGAGGACATAACACATGATAAGAGACCATAAAGGGATATGATTAAGGTCTTTGATCACAGAGAGAGATGGCCTCATAGATGTCATTCAGTTGCAGTAAGGTAGGTTTGTAACCATTGCCACAAGCACACGGGTAGTCGTAGTATAGATAAAAGATCGCTCCTCATGGACTAATGTAATCTATCGAGCTTTGTTACCAAAATACGCAAAGTAAAATTCTAATTCAAGAGAGTTTGATTTAACAACTTCTAATTCACTAATTTTGAAATCAATTAACGAAACATGCCTAGGAATTCATATGGTTATGAAAGTTGATTGGATCAAAATGATAAGGATGTGCTTTTCTCCAACCGGTTAATTTTGGGGATTTGCAATCTATCCAAAAAGTTAGTCTCTTCTTTCAAACTCAACTAAATTTTCCTAAACTAAGAAAAAGTCGTTCTTTCAAACTAATTTGTCTTAATCCAAGTTAAACATCTTTGATTACACTCTATGTCCTCCTAACATACAAACCTCTCTTTCGAAACGATGTTATGTCAGGTTTTATCAAGCACTCTAACAATCAAATGTCACCTTTCAGTTTTTCACTCAAATGTTTCAAGTGTGCAAGCAAATTTTGGCCAAAAATCCACTCACAATATGCTAAACACACTTGATAGAACGAAATCAAACCAATCATGAAAATAAGTACAATTCTATAGAATAAAACATGATCGACCTACACTCTCATGAACTACTAAATCCCTAGAGAAAATAAAAACTACTCACTCATAATTAAGGATTAAACAACTAACCAATGTTTTGCGAAATCTGAGTGAAAGGGCTTGACTAAGAATAGCCTTTAACCAAGGGTTTCGAACTGTCTCAAGATCAAACACTTACACTTCAGGATTTCTCACCAATACAAATACCAAACTAAAAATCTAAACTAAAAGAACAAAAATTTGAGAAAGAAGATAAACTAAGCTAATCTTGCTTACGATCTCTATGCATATGCCTTCTCTTCTATTGCTGAACAAAGCCCTTTTATAGGAGTGCTCAAATGATTTCAGCCACACAGCTGAAGGAAAACGAAGAGGCAATAGTTTCTCAACTTACCATGAACTATGGCAGACACCATGGTCAGACCGTGGTCTGGGCTGAAATCGATTTTCTACTCTTTTATTGCTCCACGGGCGTAGCAGCACATAGGTGTCTGTGGGGGAGGTCAAAATACATCCACTAAGGGTTACATGTTGGGTAAAAAGGCCTAAAATCTTACAAAATATATCAAACAACCATACCCAAGCATAAAACAAGAATAGGAGTATAAATAATAATGTTAAGTAAATAATTCTCCTAAAAATGAAGCAAAATAGCTCTAAAATGATTTATACGTTAAGCACTTATCAAACTCCCCCATGCTTAAACTATTGCTTATCCTCAAGTAATACAAAGAAAAATAAAACTATACACAACCTAATCAAGATAAACATAGGTGATATTCAACTGGCAAAACTGATCCAAAGGTAGCCCAAAAAGATACAAAAATCATTAACAAACAGATTAAGGAATGAAATTTTCAAAAACCTTTTATTAGACCATAATATCAAACTTAAATCAGTCTCCCCAAATCATTAAATACAGTAATTTCAACATATGAAATAAGTAAGGCTAGCAAGGCTAGTAGAACCTCACTATAGTTATGTGGCTCTTATCACTCATGTATTTAATATTAATGAAGGTTCTTCAATTCTCATTCCTTAGACTCAAATCTACCATAAACTTGAAAGGATTCTCAAATTCACCATCACTAATATGCAAACACACTAGACAATCATGAGGACTTTCATAGGGCTGTAATGGAGCCATGGGTAAAAGGTAAGAGGGGAACAAATGTTTTGGAAATAAGGAGCTGGAAGCCAGAGACTAAAAGCTAAACAATTTCGATGCATCATACTACATCTTACTCAGACCATTACAATTTATCTACAAAATGCACCCCCTATTGAAGAGTGAAAGAGTTGAAAATTAGAAATAACTTACAATCCCAACAAGGCTAACACTTTCTTCCGTTTTTTTCATTTTTTTTTCCAAAAAGGATAGCCAAGGGGAAATTCATAACGAACTTTAAATTCCAACTCTTCTCCAAACTTTTTACAATGAAACAAGGGATTCATTAAATCTCACATCCCTTCACCAAACAGCCAAAATTCACTAAAAGATAATAATCCACCTTACTAGTGCCCTATCAAATGTAATGTTAAAAAAAAATGAAATGCTCCTCTAGTCTTGGGCTAAGGGTAAGACAAGTATTTGGCCATGGGCTATAATAGGAGATTCAAATTAAGAAAATCATATATAAGCCCAACGGGGCTAACAAGGGATACAATACACAACAAATGTCGCTATTTGGACGTGGGGATTAACGAAGCAAAGAAAAATATCTCAATCATATTACCTAAATGCATATGTGAAATGTGATCTTGAATGAGAATCAAAGCAAGTTCTAGAGAAATGACGTCAGGAAGAGTGACACATGAAAGAAAACATCAGGCTAAGTTGATAAATATCCTCTAAAAGCTCAAAGCCTCACGGGACATCTAACAACGGTCAAAATTAGCTTACAAGTAAATACATGCTAAAATTCATGCAAAGACTCATGGGGTAAATCAACTCATTTTTAACATATGATCAAAACATGGAGCTCATTTCAAAAACTCATTCTCAAACATTTTTATGCACAATTTGGACAAATCAAAGGATCAAACTAAACCAAAGAAGCCTACCAAATCTATAAAGATCATCATCGGAGGATTTTTTCTTTAATTCTTTTTTTGTTGCTCTTTTTTTGAATGCTCCTAATAACAATGCAAACTAAAATGCAAACGAAACTAATAAAAGAAAAACTAAAATGCCACCTAGAATGAAAAGAAAACTAAATGCATTACTAGAATACTGCTAAACAAAACTAAAAACCTAAAACAAAAACTCGAAAAACTATCACAAATAACATATACAAAACACAAGCACAACAAACCAAATTAGGCATCAGACGCCAAATATAATGACTAGCTCTCCCATGCTTGAATCACATATTGCCCTCAATGTGGGCATACAACAGAAAAAGGGAAGGACAGTAGCACCGAGGAAGTAAGCAACCCATGAAGCTCATCGTGGCACTTTTGGACAAAGTCCCGAAGAGTGGCGTTCTCAAAAGCAACAAATGCTCGAAGGGAAGCTTGCTCGTTTGAATGGATGTAAGGTGTGTCTTGGACGTCAGTATAGTCAGGAGAGCGTGATTGAGAGGAAGAACTAGGTCCGACTTAACTAGAATGAGGGGCTAGATGATGGGGTGCGGGTCGAACAACCTCATCATCACCAAGTACCCAATAAATGTTACCCCGGTGAAGTAGGGTGGTTCGATCGACATTGGGAAGCGGTAAAAGTCGGTCCCATGGTAAATCTAACATGAACGTCCAGCCTCAACTTTACAAAAGTTCATAATTTGAAAAGCAGCTTGATCAAGCCGCTTGGACCTGAAAACTCTATCTTCATGATTGGGTTCATCACCCAAAAATCTATCAATAGTGGTCACAATACCACCAATGACTATCACACCTTTAGTGTTAACAGCAGCACTATGCAATTACCTGGCTAAAAAGGAACTTGGGTCAAGTTGGACACCGTCAAGTTGGACACCATCAAGCATACAGGACAAGAAGTACAACTCAGACACTCTTGGGTCATTCAGACTATCATCACGAGCAAAAAGGGAGTGTACCTAACATGTGTGCAAGGGTTTCTAATATGTGTGCACTTTGATGAGCTAGTATTGTACCTAACACTCGCCGAAAGTTTACCCCAAAATGCATTGGGGTTGAATTCGCGGGGGACTTGGCGGTTGGATAAATCCATACTAGGTGAAAAACCAAAGATACTGTTAAAGGTACCTAAGTTCATTTCATGTAATTATCCCTGCAAATAAAATGATATGTATCAGGCTTGACATTGAGGCCCTTTATTGACCTTGATATGAAGTGTACTTAGGAATTCTAGGGTCAAGTCCTGATATGTATGCTCTTTGATTTCTAAAAAGTGTCCTATACCACCTCGTGCAAACAACCATCGAATATCATCCAACATTCCTAACCGAGTTAACAGTTACTCATCATAATGTCTAGTTGCTACAACCATGCACTCATTTAAGAAATTATATCTAGCAACATGATCAGGATGTGTCAAACTAAAACGGTGAGGAATGTTACCTCTAGCACGTGCATTGGTGGAGGTTCGGGATGGCCTTTGAGGTTAAGGTGGTGCTTGACTTGAAGAGCCAACCTCCTTGGAGCTTCTTTGTCTCTTAGTTGGTGCCATTGTTACAAAACCCAAAACAAAAACCTAAACTAAAACTGAATAGAAAAATTTGAAGAAGAAAATGAAGAAATTAAGTAAAAAGAAGAAGAATAAGAGAGGGAAAAAGATGGGTATGGACGATGAGTGAAGTGAGATGAGTTTGAAGAAGAAGAAGAAGAAGAAGAAGAAGAAGAAGAAGAAAAGAGGTGAAATTTATGGGGAAAGAGAAAAGATTGCGTGAAAGGGGTGATTTTGAGTGAAAATGAGTGAAAATGGAGAAGAAATGAGGGAAGATTGAAGGTATTAGCTACAAAGGGTGTAGAGAGAGAGAGACGTGAGGTTGAAGATGAATTGTGAGGGAGATGAGTGGTCATTGCAGTCAAAAATCTAGACCGCATCTCACAGCAATACACCACAGACCGTGAGGTTCACCACGGTCAGACCGTGGTGTCTGATGATACAACTTTTTTTGTTTGTTTTTTTGGGTTTTTTTTTTTGTGGTTTGGGTTGACACCGTACAGCTATAGTTTTGGGGGTCTGGCCATGGTGCCAAGCATTTTATTCATAGTTTTTTTTTCTTTTTCTGTTTATTTTTCTCTTTTTTTCCATCACAAAGTACAAAAATAGCAAAATAAAAGCCAAGGAAGGAAAAAGGATAAAGAGCTTGGGTTGCCTCTCAAGAAGCGCTCTTTTGAGGTCAAGAGCTTGACCCTTTTTCTATACCTAGTTCGGATCAGTAAGCATATGGACATTGGCTTTGGCACGGACCATAAAGTCATACTTCTCAGTCGAAGGCACCATCGTAAAAGTTCTGCTTGAAGGTCCCTCGTCTTCATGACATGGTGCCATAATTCATTATCCGCGTGCAAAACAAAGCGCACTCGTTGCCTATCAGGCGGGTTGCTATCAACTTGTTCAACCCCCAAATCAAAATCTGCATCAAATCCTTCCATAGGGGGCATAGAGAGAATAACTTGTACGAACCTGCAATAGTCACTCATGGAAGACTTGTTAGGAATAGGGACCTCAACCTTAGGTGGCATAAGAGCAGCAAACTCGACCTCAATATACCTTTGGTCGCGGTCCTCATAAGAAATCCAGTTAGAATCAGGAGGATCCTCACAATTTAAGAGGATCTGTTCGTAGCCGTGTTTTTGTGTCTCTGGGACGAAGCATAAGGGAGAAGAAAAAGAGGAGGAGATGGGGCGCTACTGGGAGTCACGTGCCTAGCATGTGAGGGTTTAAGTGAAAGAGAGTGAGGGGAAGATGGGGCTGGGTTGGCCTGGCAAAAGAAGAAGGTAGAGGCACGCTTGGGCTAGCCCAAGGTGTAATAACCCGACCCTAGCCCATATTGATTTATTTAAATCATATTTATTTATTTAATTGATCATGTTTATTCATTTAATTTATCATGTTTATGGATTTAATCACTCATGGTTATTTGTTTAACCAAATCATGTTTATTAATTCAATTACACTCAATTTATATATTTGCCGAATTACCTTATGTCATTTAAATTTTTTGCATTCATTTATCGTATTTAATCATCTCAGTTGGGGGATATTTCATTTGGGTCCCATTTTGCAATTCAAGTTTCATAGATTGTTAATTCAAGTTTCATTGATCGTTAAATCAAGTTTCGTTGATTAATTAAATATCGGGTGAATCGATAGCAGTCCTCGATAATTATAGTTTAAGGAATTATTATTATTATGATTATTATTATCATTATTATTATTATTGTTATTATTGTTATCATTATTATTGTTATTATTATTTTTATAACATTACAAAAATTTAATTTTGAGTTACGCAAAAACGTTATCGTTACGAAGCGTTTTATTCCCGAACCCAACTTATTTCGACCCAACTTGAAGCCCAACAAGTTGCATTCTTTAACCTAACTAATTACCATGATTTAAAGCTAACCATGATTAATAAAAAGCTTTGTTGAGGATAAAATTTCAGCCAAGTGAGAGAAGTCAAGAAATCACAACCCGAAACTCAAACACCTTCCTCTCTCCTCTCTCTCTCCAGGAGGCCAGCCCTCACCCAATGGTTGTTGCTGCTGTCCTTGGTGTTTTCCGACCAGGTGGGCTGCCTCTAACCAACCCCTAATACCGTAGTGCCCTTAGCCACCATCCTCACTCCTCAAAACAACCAAGCATCACCACCATCTCTACTTTTTCCAAGCTCAAAGTGAGTTATCCTAAACTTGTTTCTTTGGATTGTTTGGTTTTGATTCTTATTTTGCAATTTATGGTTGTTGATCATATTGGATTGATAGAATCAAGGGTTATTTTGATGGTTTTATTGATTGAAATAAACTTGAAGCATGCTAGGGTTTAAGGGTGATCATGTTCATGCAAGCTTAAGTTAAAACCATGTTTATGGATCAATTTGTATTTGATTTTATAATCTTTAATTGTATTGATGATTATGATGATGTTTTTGGTGATTTGGAATGATTGTAAGAGAGGATTTGTGTGAAAAGAGAGGGGAAAGCTAAAATAGTGAGGGCTGGAAATTTTATAAAAACAGGGCAGATTTCGGGATTAAACTGGTAATGATCGGAAAATGAGAAAATTATATTTTTGGTGGGTAGATAGCTCATTGTGTTAACTTTCAAATGGATTTTGAATCGCCTTAATCCGAGGTCTGTGAAAAAAGTTATGGTCATTTTACCAAAACTGCGCAGAATGGGACCAAAACTGACAAACTTGTATTTTTAGCCCTATTTTGGGAACCCTACTGTAGGAATCATATTTTGTATTGTAAATGAAAGTTTTTTAAAACTTCTTAAGCTTTTCACATTGGGATTGTAGGTCTCCACTTGAGGTCCAGGGTAAAGTTATAAATTTTTGAAGTAAACTAACCTGCTTTGGTGCAAATTGAGCTATTATTGCAATTTCTGTGCAGCGTATGCTTAAAGGAAAATCCTAAAAATTTTACTATAGATTTTCCATATTATTTTCAAATTTCCTGCAAGATTTCATGAATTTTGGTTGAGTATTTTGAGTTTGGTGACTTTTAGAAGCATTTTGAGTAATTGTGTAAAGAGCAACAATAAAGATCAAGTGAGATTGATCATGTACTCATTTTGTGTATTTTGGACCAAGCAAAGTAAGGTTATTTAAGGGGGGAAATGAATATTCATGGAATTTCATGAAGCTTTTAGGTTGATTAATGAGAAAGAAGAAGACAAATATACAATTTGGGAGCTTGTTTATGAGCTTTGAATCAATTATGGATTTTATACAGAAAATACCAAGCTTAGTGAGTTTAATAGCTTCTATTGAGTTCAATGACTCATTTGGAGTGGAATTCTATACCTAATGGATTTATGAATGAAGTATGAGAAGTGGGGAGAGTTGTGACTTAGAAACCATATTTCTCAGACCAAGTTATTGCAGTTTGTGCTATTTTGAACCAAAATATATCTCTTTTAGCCTCAAACCTTTATTACTTACTCACTTCAGAATATATCAAATGTATTTATCAAGCCAATCTAGTATACTTGCTGTTATCTTAAACCAAATTATGCATCAGCAAGCCTTAAACCCGTATCAGTAACCTATTTCAGAAAAAGCCACAACCACTCTCTCAATTGTCACCATTAAGGCCTTTTCCGTTGTAATCTCATTTATCTCATTGTGGACTATTTTACTTTCATTTACTTTATATCAAATTTAATTATTTTCATCAATTCTGTTTTGAAGTTATATTGAAATACCCAAGTTATGTATACCATATAATTACTCAATTTTTACTACACATACTTTTACTTACTCAATTGTGTGAGTAAAGATTATTTACTGACTACACATACTTACAATGATACTTATGAAACAGAGTTAAGGCCTAGCTATCATTCCCCGTTATGCGTAAGTGTTATCAAGCCAGAATATATTTATCAAGTTAGATGCCATTTATGAAACAACTGACTTTTGTCAAGTCAAATGATATTTTTAAAGACTCGAGGTACGTCCATTGCTTATATCTTTAGATAGTAGAACATGTTTATCAAGTTATAACACTTAATAAGTTTATCAATGAATCAGTTATACAGTGATTTGCCATTTAAACTATGACCCCGTCAGTTATCATCTACAGGGCATCAGCCCATCATTTACCCACACAACTTCAGGCCAACTCTTAATCAAATTGGCAAGTATACACCTACGTATAGATCATATCATTGCAAGGAGTTACACATCCAGATAATAATAAGCAATTCAGTTTCATATTACTCTCTCATTTTCATTGTTATTACGAACTAAATGAATTGCAAGAGCGGGTACCCATCAACAGTGTTTCTATACTCATTTTACAATATAGGAATGCATGTACTGAGTTTTTGCTCACATTTTTGAATTGTTTTCATGTTTTCCATTTTAGATGATGAAGTATCACATGTTTATCCATTTAGCAAGCCCTTTTGGAAGTCATCAAATGCTCACAGTGGCTTCAGCATAGCATGAATGTTGGAATCGACCTCAGGGTCAACTTGGGTCTATATTCAATATACTTATATAGGGTAGAGTGCAAGTTAGCACATGGTATGATTAAGTAGATGGTATTGAAGTTGAACTACTATCGACTTTGGTCTTGAAGTATTTCAGTTAATAGATTTTGTAATTATGAACATGAGTTGCAAGATTAAATGGTTTCAATGAACCTTGTCCTTATCAGGACGGTGGTAGCACCTACTCTTATTAAGTCTTCTGCTGCAGATTTTTGTAAATCATGTCATTAGCATTTTGGGGCGTTACACAATATTAGGCTGTGTCTGGGCCTGGGAAGAAAGGAAAGAGCAAAGAGAAGGGGGAGGGAAACCGTGAAGGGCACGACTGGGCCATTTGGGAACTGGGCTTGATGGGAATGACCGGCCTAAAGGGGGAAGGAAAGAAAGGAAAAGAAGGAAAGAGAGAGACTGGGCAGAGAGAGAGAAAGGGGAAGGAAGGTAAGGGCCTGTGACGACCCCAAATTGCATATGTTTCATTGTTTGTATTTTTCTTAAAAAATCCTTCAATGAGAATCTGATAAACCCAATGATAGGGGCGTTACTGCCGTTTAAGAGAACAAGGCTTGAAACATGAGTGCTATAAATAACACAGTTGAGCATAGCTTCAATGAAACACAAACACCTAATCAAACGCTATATAATCAACTGTTAATCTACATAAGGTTTATACACCCTAGTAAAATAATTCACCATATAATCTACATCTCCATCCACTGAAGATTTCAATATACAGCTTCAAAAATATATATGTACTCTAACATGGTTGATCCACCTAAATTTCCTTGCTCAACTTATTCTCTTCCGTTGGTTTACCAGCATGAAGGCGATTCTCTGAGCATTTGCCTAAAACAAAACATGAAAAACATTTCGAACTGTGAGCTGAAGCTCAGTACATGCATGTCTATATTGTTAAATGATCATTGAAACACTGATTTGGGCCCACCTTGCAATTCATTTAAGATCAAAACAGGGAATGAAATGAATATAAAACTGCATTGTTAATTATTATCTGATAGTGAACCCATTGACACTGTTATGATCTATGAATAGGTGCACACCTGCCAAGCCAATTGGAGGAGCTGGCCTGAAGTCGCACAGGTAACTGAAGGGCAAATGCCCTATAGATGATAACTGGCGGGGTCACCAATTAAATGATAAATCACTGTGCAAATTGATTTATTAGTGTACTTACCGAAACATGATAACTTTGACAAATACACTCTGATTTCTAAAGATATAGGCAATGAACGTACCTGAAGTCTTTAAAATGATATTTCACTTGATAATACTTATGCACAATGGAAATGATAGACTAGGCCCCGATTCTGCTAAAGAAATGTAATTATAGGTAAATGTAGTTAGTAAACAATATTTACTCCCGTAATTTGTAACTTTAATGGAAATTAATTAATTAAAAAACTTCCACAATTCCAATAATTCAATATAAGATAAGTTACAGCAAAATGATTTCAAAAATAAATCAATTAGGGTTATTGAACTTGAAATACAACAAACTGAAACAAAATAGACCAAATTGGAATAATTGAGGTGATAATGAAAAGATTTTAATTGATATAAATCGAATTTAGGTTTCTAATATTTTTGAAATGGATAATAGAAGTCTAAAATGGATAATAGAAGGTTTAATGCCACGAGGGTGTTGTGAGGTTTATAAAAGCTCAAATAATACAAGCTTGGTTCGATGGACACCGATTTTGAGTCATTACTCTACTCACTTCGCAAATCTCATTTTTATGCTCATTTAACTTGATTTTCAACCCAAGTTTGCTTCTATACATAATCAGACTTGTTGAACTCACTAAACTTGGTAATTGCTTTGCAATGTCCACAATTAGATAGAAAATTCTGATGATAAATCCAAATGTCGTGATTTCTTTCCTCCGCCATATTACCTATTGATGATCTACTTTAGAAAATCCATATCTTTCACTCCTAACCTCCAATTGAGATATAAAACCCCAATATGAAAAGGTCACAAAGTCCTTTAAAACTTTCATTGAGGACACAAAGTATGATTCACATAGCAAGGCTCCTAAAATTGGGCTAGAACACAACCGTGCACAACTTTGGTGCAATCTACACAGTTCTAGAAAAACGACATTACTTTTTCCACAGAACTCGGATTAAGGTGATTCAAAAGGAATTTGAAAGATAACTCATTTACCTATCCACACACCAAAAATCAAAATTTTTCAATGGCCCAATCAATACCAGTTTTTTTCCGTAAAGTGCACTATTGAAGTCTGCTCCCAGTTTCGATGTATTCTATGCAGTCTTCAGTAAATGGGTCATAACTTTGTCCACACAACCCAAAATTAAGTAATTCCAAAGCTCATTGAAAGCTAACACATGGAGCTATTAATACACCAAAATTCATGATTTGTGGATGTGCTAATCTGTACCAATTGATTCCCAAATTGACCCCTATTTTTGGGTCTGTTTATAGCATAATAGCTTATATTTACAATATGTTCTTCACATAATCCCCCACTAAAATCGCTCTTTAACTCATCCAAAATCACACCAACATTACCATAATCATTTACAATAGTAAAGATTACAAATCAAATACAAAATAATCCAAATCCATCACTTCAAACTTAAACTAGCATGATCATGAACAATCTCAACTCCCACATGTTTTATGCTTAATCAACACTTAAACACTTCAAAGATAGCTCTTAAGCTTATCAAAATAGCATAAGCGACAAGAAAAACC
Source organism: Carnegiea gigantea (assembly GCA_029747015.1). NCBI lineage: Eukaryota > Viridiplantae > Streptophyta > Magnoliopsida > Caryophyllales > Cactaceae > Carnegiea > Carnegiea gigantea. The sequence goes on from JAKOGI010001340.1 coordinate 36,465, forward strand.
AATAAAAATAAGAATCAAAAACAAAAATCAGCATGATAGGGATTGAAGTTTACTCACTTTGTGCTTGAATATATGGAGATGGAGGTGGTGTTTGGTGGTTGTGGGAGCTGGGGATGGTGGCTGGTGGACGGAGGTGGCTGGGAGTGGTGGAAACCACCAAGAATAGCAGCAAACTTGGGCTAAACATAGGCTAGGCAGCCATGGGGTGGAGGAGGAGAAGAGGAAAGAAAGCCTTGTGTTTGTTTACTTGGTTGAATATGATTTTGTAATTTACTTGGCTGATATAAAGCCTCCAAAAACTAGATTTTTTTATTAATTATAATTAGCCTAATGATGGTAATTAGCTAAGTAAAAAGGGATGTAACCTTGTTGGGCCAAAATTGGGCCCAATTGAGTTGAGCTTGAAATTAGAGCACTCCGTTACGATAAAATTTTTGCGTAGCTCGGAATTATTTTTTTCGGTGATGTTATGAAAAATAATTAAATCTTTTGAATCATAATTATCGAGGCCTAGTATCGATTTTTTCCGAAAATTTTCGGTAAATGAAACCCGAATTGCAAAGTGGAGCCCGAAATGAATTCTCCCATCCGGGATGATTAAATGAGATAATTGAATGTGGAAAATTAATAACATGACTTAAATAAATAGATAAACATGATTTAGGGTCGGGCTATTACAGCCTTCCCCCCTTAAAGAGTTTCATCCTCGAAACTTATTAACTTTGCCACACATGCAAGGCTATCTCAAACAAGTACAGGTGCTTCGCTTACACTTCTTGCTCAGCTTTTTCCCAAGTAGCTTATGAGGAGGTATGAGTTGCTCAAAGTAATTTGATTAGAAAGATCTGCGTGATGCTTAACTGCTTAATCCTGTGATCTAATATTTGGACAGGGTGCTCGTGAAACACAAGACCCTCAATGACTGCAATAGGTTTGATTATGACAGTGTGGTCAGAATCTGAAATGTATTGCCTGAGTTATGAGGCAAGGAGCACGTTATGCACGTGTTTGAGCTATATAGACAGATCTAGTGGACAAACTATGAGATTCAACCTTTCAATAAGCTGATAAGGTCCAATAGATATTAGCTTCAATTTAGTACGCAGTTCAACCTCCTTACACCCTTAGTTGGTGAAACTTTCTGGAAAAAAACTTATCATATATATGAAATTCTAAGAATCTCCTTCTCTTATTAACATAGCTTTTCTGTCGGTTCCAATTGTATGATTTCAAGAGTCTTTTGACATATGTCACCATATTGAATGTTGGGGAAGATCTTCATGACCTAGTAGATGATTTTGTTGTTAATGTCTACCGTCATTTTATCCTGATGTTTCATGTAGATTTCTCTACTAGTACTATCACAACATCGATCGATGGGAGTTATATGCTTTCCTCAATTGCAAATGTTGGTTATAGGTCGTAAAGTACTACAGGCTCCAACTTAGAAGAGTTGGATTTATTAATATTTTAAGTGCTTGCCCATTCGTCTCAGGATGATAAGAACTACTAAAATTTAATCTAGTTCCAAAGGCTCTTTGAAGTGCTTGCCAAAATAGGCTTGAAATCTCTGATCTCTATCAGACACTATATCTGAGGGAAACCTATGACAAAGTCCATTGAAATTGAATCCCTTTCTTAAGATTTTGTTTTATTCTTTAGAGCTCAGGATCATTATCCTTATCCACTCTAATTTCCTCCATGAGGGAAGGCAGTAAGATAAATGCTAGCAATTGAACATTCACCTTCCTGTGCGACACTAATTGAATGCCTAAGTCCTCAAGCTCCCTTAAGAGATTCAACTGAGTAATCATTATAGTGCTCAAGGGATGTCGTGCCTTCCTATTCAGGGCATCTGCCACAACATTTCCAGTTCTTGGTTAACGTTGGATCTGCCACAACTGATGTTTCATGTAGATTGAGCTTTTTCTGAGTGAAGATGTACTTCAAGCTTTGATGATCAGCATTGATTTTGCATGATACTCCATATAAGTAATGTCTCTAAATTTTCAGTGCAAATACTACAACTGCTAATACTAGATCATGGGTAGGGTAAGTCTTCTCATAAGAATTGACTTGTTAGGAGGCATAAGCCACCAGTTTATCTTCTTGCTAACTTTGTAGTTTCCTTTAATCTATTGGTCAGGGAAGACAATATTTCATAAACCCTTCGTGAAACTTGATAATTCCCTATTAAACCCAAAAGTTTCTAGTCTTAATGCATTGGTGGGTATTGGGCACCTTGTAACTGCTTTCATCTTTTGCAAATCAACTTTAATCTCTTCCTTTGAAACCATATGTTCCAAAAATACTATTATTTCTAATTAGTACTCATGCCTCTTGTATGTGCTATCTAACTGATATTCCTTCAAGGTCTACAACATTGTCCTCAAATGAACAGTATGCTCATCTTTGTCCTTGGAGTATTTCAAGATATCTTTTGTAAACACCACTAGAACTTGTTTACATATGGTCTGAAACTCTATTCATACAATCCAGAAAGGCCGCAGGGCCATTGATTAGGACAAAAGGCATCGCAGTGAATTCATAATGACCCAAATATGATCCTTAATGCAGTCTTGGGGCTGTTTTAAGGTTTGAACCTAAGTTGATGGTACCTTGACCGCAAATCAATCTTGGAGAAAACTCTTGTTCCTTGCAGTTGATCAAATAAGTTATCTACTTGGGACGATGGGTATTTGTTTTTGATGGTGATCATGTTCAGCTCTTTGTAATTAATACATAACCATAAGGTTCCATTCTTTCTCTTTACAAATAGAACTGGGCACCCCATGGTAGCACACTTAGATGGTCTGATAAATCCCTTCTTTAAGAACTCCTCTAGCTAAATCTTCAGTTCTTTAAGCTCAATTGGGGCCATACATTATGGGATTTTGGAGATAGGTTGGGCACAAGAGATTAATTCAATCTCAAAACTAATTTCTCTTTGTGGAGCAGTCCCGGTAACTTTTTAGGAAACCATATCTAAGTTCACAAGCTATAGGGATATCTTCTACTTTTTCTTCCTTAGGTTGTATGTTAATAGCATAACACTAATACACAATATATCCTTGACATAAGAACTCACTTATTTTTATAACAAAATTTAAAGGACAAGGTTTTTTTTTTTCCCCCTTCTTTGCCCATGGAACATATTTCTCTCCCTTGTTCACGTCTTGAAATAATCTTAGGGTCCCCACAATCTATCTTGACCTCATAAGTACACAACCAGCTCATTTTCAAAATGATATCAAAGTCTGACGAGTCAAATTGAATTAGAACTCCAGGGAATACTATCCCACCAATAGTAATTGGGATAAATTTATAAGAGACAGGACACTAAACTCTAGAGTTATTAGGTAACTTGATTCCGTAATTGGTTTCTGCCTCCTTCTTCTCAAGGTTCACTTGTATGGCAAATCGTGTGAATATAAATAAGTGAGTGGCAACTGAATCAATCAATACACAAAATGACTTTGAAATTGAAATAGAGTTCCCGTAACTACTGTACCAAAGGTGGCGGCTTTTTTCTTACTCAACATATAAGCCCTTCCTACAGCTGTGGGCCTTGAAGGTTAGAGTCCTTCCTATAGCCTTCAACCTTCGATAGCAGGCAGTAATGAAGTGCTCTGGGCTACCATACCACATGCATTTGTTAGTTCCCAGTTGGCAATCTGGAGCAGTGTAGTTAGTTCTTCCATAAATCTGCTTCAAGTGAAGTCAGGTCATAAGAGCCTATTCTCAACAGTGTTCCACCTAATATCAGTTTCACCAGTTAGATAAAATGTTTCAATGTTCACCTTTTTATCCCTTGGAACCTCTATTACAGGTCGATTTTCTCCATTCCTCAAATCCATTCTTCAAGTTCTACTGGGTCAAACTTTCCACTCTAGAGTTCTTTAGTCTGAATCAGTTGAAGGCATTTTTCCAAGGGCCAATAACCCATCAAAATTTCTCACTGATATAATCCAAATGCATGGAAAAAATTTTGATTGTCAAGCTCAAGCTTTATGCAAGTGATCTTCTGAAGGAAACTTAGATTGAATCAGCCAAAAAGGTAGACACATTACGTTCCCCTTAGTAATGGATTTCACAAGCTGGACAAGAACCAACCGCTATACAAAGCCTAGTTAAGATCTACCTTCTGATAAGGCGTGCTATAAAATTATCATCTATTAACATGGGTGTAACCTAATCATAATCCAGCTACTAGCAGTAATTAGGGTCTTAAAAATAGAAAAAGGTGACCAGAACTGATGAAGATGTAACATGAGAGTGAATGATGATGCAACTCGATGGAAAGATGCCATGAAGACAAAAAGCGCCTGGTCAAAGTGAGGAATATCCAGACGGTTGATGTTAATAATCCAACAAAGGCAATGGTAAATGGTATGTTACCAGAAAGTGCAGTGAAATATTTTCAAGAGTAATACCTACTTCACAGATTGAGGTGGAGTCAATGGACTGCTTGCAGGAGTTTAGGCAATTTAAGCAAGTCTTGAATTGCAGTGGATTGAAGCAAAACGTCTCTCTAAAGTGTCCTTGGTTTCTCTTCTGTGGAATAGTCCATAATCAATGGTTTCAAACTTATGTATAACAGAATAAGCCTCTCTAAAATCCTACAGTTCAGGGGATACTACATCAAGAACCCCCTATAACTCGCCTAGATGAGACTCTTAGGTTACTGAAGAAAATATATCTGTAATTATTGAAGCCTATTGAAGTAATTGCCACTTGAATCCAAGAAATGCACAAAATGACGCACGTATGATGAGGAAACATATGCCCAAAGTTGTAGATATCCACTGACTTGGACAGTCTGTACCATCAGACTCCTAAGCTGAATTTCATTGACCAAATGGTCTCTAAATGTGCTACAACTTAGGTCATTGGAAAGGTTACTTTCTGTACTTTGACATAAACTAATTAAAATGTCCCTATCTGATGGAATGTATAGGCTGTAAGTGGGCTAAACTCAGACCTTATGTATTGAAATTCTACCCAGTTTGCAAACTTTGACTTGTCTAGTAATTTTGACTGACCCTAGCAATTTTGACTGACCAAATGACCTTCAACCTACTTGAAACTTGTTTCATATGAAAGATATCTCTCTAACCATAAAGTCAGGACAGAAAACCCCTGGATAAATCATGCTGATCATGGATAAAAGTTACCTCAAAGTTGGACCTTGTGCACTGATCAAAACTGCTAAGTTGATTGAACCTACGTATTCTACCCATACTTAGTTTTCCCTATGCATTTAACCTCAAAATGAGTCAAGGGCCCTTTATAGGACACATTTGTAATAGGCCCCAACCCTAGGGCTAGGAGTGTTAGTGATTCTTAAATTCCTGAGGCGAAACGGACAGAGTTTCGCCTAAAAACTAACCATTTACCAGGCTTAAAGCCTTATATCAAATCCCCTACACTGAATAGCAGTATAAAAGGATATCAAATCAAGCTCAATGACCACACACCGGAGACCACAACTCTACGGGCCACACGCCCGGAGTACTAACGTTTACATCCCAAAAATAAACAATTCTAGCTAAAAGAACAACATACTATTTAGATGGGTGGCTTATATGGCCATATAGAGTGACTTCTGGACATTATGGCCATACATACCTAAATGCATTGGAGACACCTTTAACTTGTTGATCGAAATCCCCCTCGAATATGATGCTTGAGATCAAACTCTATGTGCATTATATAGATCTATTTGACAAAGAAGAATACACGAGCGGAATAGGTGAGAGATAAGCAGACATTACTATTGTCACAAATCTCTAATGATGTCATAATAATTCTCATTAACCAACTTTTTGGATCTCCTAACTCCACTTTGATACTTCATATCCCATCAAGAAAATCTCAACCTGTCTCTGATACCAAATCTGTAACGCCCCCAAATTAAACATGTTTCATTGTTTGTATTTTTCTTAAAAAATCCTTCAATGAGAATCTGATAAACCCAATGATAGGGGCGTTACCACTGTCCAAGAGGACAAGGCTTGAAACATGAGTGCTATAAATAACACAATTAAGCATAACTTCAATGATACACAAACACCTGATCAAACGCTATATAATCAACTGTTAATCAACATAAGGTTTATACACCCTAGTAAAATAATTCACCATATAAACTGTATCTCCATCCACTGAAGATTTCAATATACAGCTTCAAAAATATGTATGTACTCTATCATGGTTGATCCACCCAGATTTCCTTGCTCAACTTATTCTCTTCCGCTGGTTTACCAGCATAAAGGCGATTCTCTAAGCATTTGCCTAAAACAAAATATGAAAAACATCACGAACTGTGAGCCAAAGCTCAGTACATACATTTCTGTATTGTTAAATGATCATTGAAACACTGATTTGGGCCCACCTTGTAATTCATTTAAGATCAAAACAGGGAACGAGATGAATATAAAACTGCATTGCTAATTATTATCTGATAGTGAACCTCTTGATACTATTACGATCTATGAATAGGTGTACACCTGCCAAGCCGATCGGGGGACCTAGCCTGAAACCACTTAGGTAACTGAAGGGTGAATGCTCTATAGATGATAAATGACGGGGTCACCAATTAAATGATAAATCACTGTGTAAACTGATTCATTGATGTACTCACTGAAACATGATGACTTCGATAAATACAATCTGATTTATAAAGATATAGACAATGAACGTAGCTGAAGTCTTTAAAATGATATTTCACTTGATAATACTTATACACAATGAAAACGATAGACTAGGCCCCGATTTTGCTAAGGAAATGTGATTATAGGTAAATGCAGTTAGTAAATAATATTTACTCCCCTAATTTGTAACTTTAATGGAAATTGATTAGTTAAAAAGCTTCCACAATTTCAATAATTCAATATAAGATAAGTTACACCAAAATGATTTGAAAAATAAATAAATTAGGGTTATTGAACTTGAAATACAACAAATTGAAACAAAATAGACCAAATTGGAATGATTGAGGTGATAATGAAAAGATTTTAATTAATATAAATGGAGTATGGGTTTTTAATATTTCTGAAATGGATAATAGAAGTCTAAAATGGATAATAGGAGGTTTAATGCCATGATGGGTGTTGTGAGGTTCATAAAAGCTCAAATAATACAAGCTTGGTTCGATGGACACTAATTTTGAGTCATTACTCTGCTCACTTCCCAAATTTCATTTTCATGCTCATTTAACTTGGTTTTCAACCCAAGTAAGCTTCTATATATAATAAAACTTGTTGAACTCATTAAACTTGGTAATGTCTTTGCAATACCATAATTAGATAGAAACTTCTGATGATAAATCCAAATGTTGTGATTTCTTTCTTCCGTTATATTACCAATTGATGATCTACTTTAGAAAATCCATATCTCCCACTCCCGACCTCCAATTGAGATATAAAACCCCAATATGAATAGATCACAAAGTCCTCTAAAACTTTAATTGAGGACACAAACATCATTCACATAATAAGGCTCCTAAAATTGGGCTAGAACACAACTGTTTGCAACTTTGGTGTAATCTGTGCAGTCTTAGAAAAATGACCATAACTTTTTGGACAGAACTCGGATTAAGGTGATTCAAAAGGAATTTGAAATATAACGCATTGACCTATCCACACACCAAAAATCACAATTTTTCAATGGCCCAATCAATACCAGTTGTTTTTGTAAATTTCACTGTTCAAGTCTGCTCCTAGTTTCAATGTATTCTGTGCAGTCTTTCGTAAATTGGTCATAACTTTGTCCACACAACTCAACATTAAGTAATTCCAAATCCCATTGAAAGCTAACACATTGAGCTATCAATACACCAAAAATTATGATTTTTAGATGTGCCAATCAGTACCAGTTGATTCCCAAAGTGACCCCTATTTTTGGGTCTGTTTACAGCATAATAGCTTATATTTGTAATATTTTCTTCACATAATCCCCCACTAAAATCACTCTTTAACTCATCCAAAACCACACCAACATTACCATAATCATTTACAATGATAACAATTACAAATCAAATGCAAAATAATCCAAATCCATCACTTTAAACTTAAACTAGCATGATCATGAACAATCTCAACTCCCACATGTTTTTATGCTTAATCAACACTTAAACACTTCAAAGATAGCTCTTAATCTTATCAAAATAGCATGATAAACAAGAAAAACCAATAAAAATAAGAATTAAAAACAAAAATCAGCATGATAGGGATTGAAGTTGACTCACTTTGTGCTTGAATATATGGAGATGGAGGTGGTGTTTGGTGGTTGTGGGCACTGGGGATGGTGGCTGGTGGCTGGAGGTGGTTGGGAGTGGTGGCAACCACCAAGAACCGCAGCAAACTTGGGCTGAACATAGGCTGGGCAGCCGTGGGGTGGAGGAGGAGAAGAGAAAAGAAAGCCTTGTGTTTGTTTACTTGGTTAAAAATTATTTTGTAATTTACTTCGCTGATATAAAGCCTCCAAAAACTAGATTTTTTTTGTTAATTATAATTAGCCTAATGATGGTAATTAGCTAACTAAAAAGGGGTGTAACCTTGTTGGGCCAAAATTGGGCCCAATTGAGTTGGGCTCGAAATTAGAACACTCCGTTGCGATAAAATTTCTGCATAGCTCGGAATTTTTTTTTTTTGGTGATGTTATGAAAAATAATTAAATCTTTTAAATCACAATTATCGAGGCCTACTATCGATTTTTTTGAAAATTTTCGGTAAATGAAAACCAAATTGCAAAGTGTAGCCCAAAATGAATTCTCCCATCCAGGATGATTAAATGAGATAACTAAATGTGGAAAATTAATAACATGACTTAATTAAATAGGTAAACATGATTCAGGGTCGAGCTATTACAGGGCCTTGCTTGGGCTGCGAAAATGAGCCCATTGTATTGGGCTGTCTTTCTTCTGATGTTTTTATTTCTTGTTCCACAATACTTCTTCTAAATCCTTTGGCGCCCAATTTATTCAGATTTTATTACTCCTACAAAATAAATAAAAACATATTAAAATCCCAATTTAATCATTTATTTTAGAGCAAATATTAGATAATAGAGGGTATAAAAATCTAATAATTTTTCGTTGAACATGTTTCCTTTGTTAGCCCCTTTGAGCCTGTAACCATTTTTTTGATTTAAACCTCCTACTTGGCCAAATAGTTGTCTTACCCTTAAGTCAAGGCTAGAGGAGTGTTACATTCTTTTGCATCAAGTTTGATAAGGCATTAGCAGGGTGGATTGTTGTTCTTTTAGTGAATTTTGGTTGTTTGGTGTAGGGATGCAAACATTGGATAAATCCTTTGTTTTATTATGTAAACTTTAGAGAAAAGATCGATTTTAAAGTTCATTATGGAATTCCCTAAGCTATTCCTCTTTGAAGGAAATCAAAAAAAAAAAAAAAAGAAGCAAAAAAAAGTGACAAAAGAAAGAAAGAAAAAAAGAGGAAAAAAAAGAAAAATTTCGAAGAAAGTGATTAGCCTTGGTGGGAATGAAAGATATTTGTGAGTTTCGACTCTATCTCTTTTCATTTTGGGATTTATTTTGTTGATATGGTTCGAGGAGGATGTAGCATGATGCATCGGAATTGTTTAAGCTCTTAGTCTATGGCTTTTAGCTCCTCATTTTCCAAAAACATTTGTTCCCCTCTTACCTTTATCCAAAGCCCGGTTACATCCCTGTGAAAGTCCTCATGACTGCTTAATGTATTTGCATTTTAGTGGTGGCGAATTTGAGAATCTTGTCAAGCTTATGGTAGATTTGTGCCAAAGGAATGAGAATTGAGAGAACCTTTATATATATACATTGTCAAACATACGAGTACTGAGTGTCACATAACTATAGTGAGGTTCTACCAGCCTTGCTAGTTTTACTCATTTCATATGCTAGAATGATTGTATTTGACAATTTGGAGGACGATTAGTTCAAGTTTTGCATTATGGTCTATAAAACATTTTTGAAATTTCATTCCCTATTCTGTTTGTTAATGATATTTTTGCATCTTTTTGAGTTATCTTTGGATCATTCTTGCCATCTGAATGTTATCTATGTCTATCCTGAGGATGCTGTGTATATCTTTAGTCCTTGCATTGCTTGAGGACGAGCAACAATTTAAGCATGGGGGAGTTTGATAAGTGCTTTATATGTACATCTTTTTAGGGCGATTTTGCATCATTTTCAGGAGAATTTTGTTTTTAATGATTTTATTTACTCTCCTATTCTCGATTTATGCTTAAGCATAGTTGTTTTATGTATTTTACAGAAGTTTTAGTCTGTTTACCCTACATTTGCCACTCAATGGCTGTGTTTTGACCTTCCCCACGGTCATTATGAGTTGCCATGACCGTAGAGGAAAGAAAGAGCAAAATTCCAGATCCAGCACAGACCACGGTCAACCTGTGGTGGAGCCCACGGACCATGGTGTGCCTATAACTGCTGCCTCCTCGTTTTACCTTGGTTGTGTGGCTGAGATCAATCAAGATAGACGTTCTGCAGTATTCCAAAGCACGCTCAACTCATTTCCAAAGCAAAGCAAGTAGTTTAGTTTAGATTAGTTTTCTCTCTAATTTTGTTCTTAATTTAGTTTTGAGTGAGTTTTGAGTGTGAGAGAGTTTGATTCGGAGGCAGTTCTGAAACCTTTGCTGAAGGCCATCTCAATCGAGTCCCTTTCACTCAAGATTTTGCCTATCTTTTTAGTTAGTTTATCTTTAATCATGTCTGAGTAGCTTTTTACTCTAGGAATTTAGTAGTTCTTAGAATTATTATTAGATCATGTTTTAATTTGTTCAATTGTGCTTATTTTCATGATTTGGGTTAACTTAGATAATATTTGAAGGTTGGATATGTTATGGGCTTGAAAAATGATGTATGAATTTTGCCAAAATTAGTGGATTATGGAAAATCCCATAGGTGATCAAAAGAGGTTGTGGTTTAATAATGCAAGCGAGTTTATGGGAGCATTTTGATTGATTATGTGAAGAAAGTATTGAAAAAGGTGTAAGGTTGATGATGAAGTAATTTTTGAGTGTTGTGACTAACATAAGGTAATGATTGGTAGGAAACAAAGGTTAATGGCCCTTAAAGGGGCATTTAGCTTGATTTATGAGCGAAGAAAGGAACCATAAAAATGAGAAGTATTATTAAGAGTTTTGGATGATTGTCAAAGTTGCTATGTTTGACAACTTCGATTGTGCTTAGAAACTTACTTGGGTTGGAAAACTGAACTAAATGGACATGTCAATGAAATCAGAGAAGTGGGAAGAGTATGACTCAAGAACAGTGTTCGTCAGGCCAAGCTAGTGTGATTAAAGCTATCTCGAACCTAAGTACACCTCTCTTGGCCCTATCCTAGGGATATCAAAAACCCATATTCCATTTATAACCATCAAAGCCTTTCTATTACAACCTCTATTATTTCACTTTAGTCTATTTTACTCCAAATTATTTTATCTCGAGTTAAATTACCTTAATTTACTTAGTTTTAGAATCATTTTAGTATAACTTATCCTATATTGAATGGTTCGAGTTATGGATGCCATTTAATTAATAAATTTCTATTAAAGTTACGAATTATAATAGTGGTGTTGTTTACTAACTATATATACCTATAATTATATTTTTGAAAAATAATTGGGCCTAGTCTATCGTTCTCCATTGTGCATAAATATAATCAAGTGATACTACATTTTAAAAATCCTAGGTACATCCATTGCCTGTATCTTTGGAAATCAGAATGTATTTATCAAAGTTCAAATGTCTTGGTAAGTATATCAATGAATCAGTTTATTTACTGCTTTATCACCTAATTCATGACACTGTCAATTATCATTGATAGGGCATTTGCCCTTTAGTTGCCCACACGGCCTCAGGCCAGGGCTCCGATCGGCTTGGTAGGTGTACACCTATCTATAGATTGTAACAGTTATAAGGGGTTCACTACTAGATAATAACTAGCAATATAGTTTTACATTCACCTCATGCACTGTTTTAAATTAAAATGAATTACAAAGCGGGTGCCCAACTAACTTTGTAGTGATCATTTAATAATATAAGAATGCATGTATTGAGCTTCGACTTACATTTCTAAATGTTTTCATGCTTTTTTTAAGGTAAATGCTCAGTGAATCGCCTTTATGCTAGCAAACAAGCTAAAGAAAATAAGTCAGAAAGGGAATTTTGATAGATCATTAGTGATGTTAGTTCATGAATATTTTGGGAAGTTGTATTTTGAGGTCTTAAGTTGATGTGCTTGTAAACTTTATGAAGAATTGCTATATTATGGTGCGTAAACCTTATGGTAGTTAGCAATTGTTTGTATATAGTTTTGATAATGTTTGAATGTGTATGGTTGTAATGTATGCTAAACTATGTTATATGTAGTGCACATACTTAAAGCCTTCTGGACAACAGTATTGCCCCGACTATGGGGTTTACCAATTCTAATTAAGGGAATGATTAAAAAGTATACAAATAATGAGACATATGCATTGGCGGTGTTACAACTAGTGTCAAGTACTAGGCCTTTCTAGACCAAAAAATTTAAAATTTTAAAAATCCAAAGAAAACAACAATGACAAATTTTCATTTTCCCTAATTGGAGTATGAACTATTTTAGAGGTGTTTTAAGCGTTTATATACTTTTCTTGCTAAATGTGGTTATTGTATAGTTAGATGGGAGATTTTGGACACTGTCAATGGGGGTGCAAATAGTGAAAGTCAAGCTTTTTAAGAGTATTGAGGTTTTCTTGGGAAAATCACTAATTAAGCATGGTATTTGCTTAAAGGGATTGCTTGGGATTCAACTGAATTTGAGACGGCTAGTCGTGTTTCTACATATTCTTTCCCTGATCCTAGTGCATTCTATGCTAGATCTTATTATTGGTAGATTTTTATGGTGAGAACGGGGAAATGTCGCCTTCTAGGATGATGAAAGATTAGCCTAAGGCTGTCTCAATTGTAAGTAAGGTTTGATATGATTAACTAAGCTAAATTACTCTAAAATACAAATTTAAACTAACTACACTACCAATGAGGGGTTAAAATTTAATGCAAATAATAAAAATTAAACTAACCTAGCTATCATTAAACAAAGAACAACTATAAAACACTTAGCACACAGAAAAGGGTCATTAAGGCTCGACGTGGGCAGTGACATGACATGACCACCAACAATTCCCAACAATCCTGAAAAGATCACCCAGAAAAGAAAATCTATCCTAAATCAACTAGTAAACCTTATAATAAACAATAAAAGTGAGGAGAGAGAAAGTTACCCACAAACCGAACTCCCCTAATGATGGGTTTTACATGATCATTGTGCTTCCAATGAACACCTAATTACCACAAAACAACAATCAATGCCTAATTTTTGCTTCCATTGTTGATTTGTAAACCTTGAGATGGCCAACGCAAAGTGAAGTAGTGAAGGTGAGATTAAAAAAAAGGCTAATGTAAAGAAACGCTTATTAAGTTTCGAGGAATATATTAAGGGTTCAAATCCATTGGGATTGATACAATAATCCCCCTACAACACCTAATACATCAAACCCCATCGTTTCAGGGTGATTTTCAATTGTCTAAAACCATAAAATTTTTAGGAATTTAGGAGAGGGGAAGTGAGATTAGATGCTAATGAGATAAGAGTATCACAAAAAATGCTAAAAATCAATCAAAAATCAACTTTCATATATGGAGGAAAAAGGGTCTGCAATGGCTTTCTAAAGAGACAAATACTAACAAGCTAAAGATAACCCTAACAAACATCTCATCCCCTTTCATTAGCCTATTTTTTTTTACAATCAACACTGTGGGTTGGCATAGGCAGCCTATGCCAATCTTGTGTTTCCTAAATTAGATCCTACTCAAACATAGGGGTGGCATGGGTGTTTCATATGGCAAGGATGGCCCTCCCAAAACTTTGTTTGCTCTTTTTTTTCCTTTTTCCAACTCTAGCATACCCTGCACATCCTTGGCACACCCTTGGCTTTCTTCGTGGCACTTCTAATCTTTTAGGCTTCAGAGTGGGTTGATATTTGCTCCTATTTGGAACTTTTTCACTTAGCTCCTACAAAGCACAAAACGCTAATATTAACTACATTAGTAGTTATTTGTGAGCTAAGATCAAGCAAGAAGGAAATCAAAACTGTGTCAGTTAGGAACTAAACACTTACCATGCCCCCTTTTGGTGTGACATGTTCAATTCTGCTATTCATAATGTTAATTTGTGTCCTTATTATGCGTGTTATGCTTAACCTAACTTTACATCACCCAGAGATAATATTAATGTTGCCTTTACCTTACCTAATCCATCCTTCGTTTTAGCTTAGTGCACAGGATTTGAGGTGGGAGAGACTTTTGGGTTTGTTGTTAACTTTGGCATTGTCAATCTATGTTTTGAATCATAAGATACTTTTGATATGGTGCTTGATCTAGCTGAGACTCCTTTGGAGAGGTTACGTGTTGTGTTTGTGCATGATGAGTTTCCTAGCCTTGGTAGTGATATAGTTCTCCCTGATTGCCTTGATCATTCACATATTTCACCTATTTATTCACAACCCTCTCCTTCCCTGCAGTATGATCTTGATGTGCCTATTGATAATCATATAATTTGTGATGCTAATGTTAATTTGGGCTTTGTTAATAACATGTTTAATATGCTTAGTGAGGAATTTGATGGTTATGTGTCCCTCAATTACTTTAGAGGGTATGATCCCTCCATTATCCCATATTGTGTATAGCTAGGGGAGTTATTTAGGAAAGTCATGTGGGCTATATTCTCTAATCCCTCCATTCAACCATATTGCTTGATGAGATCTTGCTTGTTATGTCTTACTTTCTATTTCCTAAATTGTGGTCCCAAGAGTTTGGCAAGCTTCTGCGTGCTTTGATGTTGTTTGATTTGAAGAGACAAGTCTTGAGCTCGAGATGGACTGGTTGATACTCCATGTGCCTCTATTATTACTAGGCCTTAGCTTAGGTGCACTTAGCACCTAACCTAGCAAGATTGTTCTCCTTTGTTTCCCTTTTCCCTTCTTCTCATTTATTTCCTTTGAATAATGCTTTGTCTAAGCATGGGCTAGGGTTGGTTTCATGTTTCCTTTCATTTAGTTGTATTTTAGGTTTGCATATAGGATTGCAAGTAGGGGTGATGTGGATTGGATTAAAATGCCTTTGATGAAGCTTTTGCTTGGCACAATGGCTTCATAAACATGATAAGTTTCGATGGATAATTCCTTTGATGTTAACTTTTTATGAGGGTTTTCTGGATGTTCCATGTTTTCACCCTTTGTCTTGATTAAGAACTATTTTATCCTTTGAGTCCTCAGCACTAATGTTAGTACATGAGTTTTATTTTATAAACTAGATGAGATCATGGTAGGCGTATGCAGATGACATGATTGTCAAAAGCATGCAAGACGTGGAGCATAGCGAGGACCTACGAGAAATGTTCGAAATTCTTCAAAGGTATGGAAAGAGGCTCAACCCTAAAAGGTACGTGTTTAGAGTCTGATCAGGCAAATTCCTAGGGTTCATGATTAGTAATCGGGGAATAGAGGTCAACCCTGACAAAGTAAAGGTAGTTCTGGATACGAAACCCCCAAGGAATATAAAAGAGGTCTAGCGGTTAACCGGATGCATACTGGTCTTGGGCTGCTTAATGTTGAAATCTGCGGATAAATGGCAACCCTCTCTTCGCATCCTCCGAAAGCACACGCACTTCGTATGGGACAAGGATGCGGATGAGGCTTTCTAGTCATTGAAGGCATATCTCGCTCACCTACTTAGGATAACGAGCCCAGTACAGGGGGAGGCGCTCTTCTTATACTTGGCAGTCTCTGAACAGGCAGTGAGTGCGGTCCTAGTGGTGAAAAGGGCTAAGGAGCAGATTTCAGTGTACTACGTGAGTCATGCCTTAGCTAGAGTCGAATTGAACTATCCCCTGAATGAGAAGTTTGCTTACACCCTGTTGCTAGGAAGCCTAAAGCTTCGCCTTACTTCGAGGCTCACATGGTAACTATCCTCACCAATCAACTACTGAAAAACATGCTACAAAGGTCAGACGCCTCGAGTAGACTTCTGAAGTGGCCAGTAGAGTTGCCTCAATATTGCATCGCCTTTGAGACACAGTAGGCAATCAAAACACAGGCCTTAGTCGACTTCTTGGTCAAGAATGTAAGTAGCCCTTTCGAAGCACCCCTAAACCCCCTCCTGGGACTTATGTGTGGACGGCTCTTCAGCCAAAGATAGAAGTAGGGCGCTTGGTCATTGAAACTCCCCAGGGTGAAAGACATGAGCATGCTTTGAAATTCATGTTTAAGGCTTCTAACAATGAAGCCGAATACGAGACCCTAATGGTGAGAATATAATTATGTTACATGGCCGGTGCATACCTAGTCAAGGCCTCTTCGGACTCATAGCTAATCATTAGCCAGCTCAACGGAGACTACAAAGTTAAGGATAACACCATGACAGCTTATGTCCACCGAGTATGCGAAGCAACCAGTCTGCTGAAGCACTTTTCGATAATGTGCATACTACGGTCTAAAAACGGTCAGGCAAATGCATTACCTAAGCTGGCCAGCTCATCGGAGGATGGAAAGCTAAAAAGAATCTAATGGGAAACTCTGTTGGAGAGAATTATAGAACCTTACGAAATTCTTTTGCTTGACTGGAGCTCTACTTAGATCCCATTAGGGCATATTCAACTGATGGTACATTACCTGCGGACACCAATGAGGCAGATCGGGTAAAGAAATGGGCAAATTAATTCATCTTGTACAATGGGATACTATATAAATGCTCCTACACTCGCCAACTGCTACATTGCATCACCCAGAGATGGGCCAAAAGATCCTTGAGGAAATAAAGGCAGGAGTTTACAGCTCCCATATTGATGGGCGTGCCCTCATGGTGGCGGCCATCCGAACAGGTTATTACCGGCCATCTTTATGCGAGGATGCTATAAGCCCAATGCGCAAATGCGATAAGTTTCAGAAATGCACCTCGTTTATTGGAAGCCCACCACCCCACTAACTCCTATCATTAGCCCCTGCCGTTTACCACTTGGGGGATGGATATATTAGGACCTTTTCCTAAGGTCACATGACAGTGCAAACACCTATTTGTCACTGAGTATTACTTCAATAAGTGGATGGAGGCAGCAGCGGTCGCCTCCATTACTGCCGCTGAAATACGGAAGTTTATTTGGAATAATATCATCACACGATTCGATGTCCCTCGGGTGATGGTATTTGACAACGGTCGACAATTTGACACAAGCAAGGTCATTAACTGCTTAGGTAACTTGGGGTCAAGCGTCGTTCACTGCGATGGCTCACCCACAAACCAATGGCCATGCTGAGGCCGCTAACAGGCCTCCCTCTACTGCTTGTAAAAGAAGTTGGACAACACAAAAGTAAAGTGGGCAGATGGACCGCATGGTGTTTTGTGGTCTCTCTGCACCACAGAAAAAACAGCCACGGGAGAAACACTAATCATGTTAGCTTTTGGCTTCGAGGCTATCCACACTCATTGGCTCACCACTTTCCAAGAAATCCTCAACAATGCATCCTTGTGAGAAGCCCTCAACTTACACCCCTTTATCCGGGGGGGCGCTCTTCTCTGTGAGGCACTTTACAAAGTACAGGTGGCGCAGCTCCATAACCGCTCAGTCAAAACTCACCCCACAATATAGGTGATCTGGTGCCGCGGAGAACTGAGGCAGTTACTTGATCTAGTGAGCACAGCAAGGTCACCGAGAATTGGGAAGGTGCTTATAAGACAATCGACCAGGTGTGGCTTGGCACTTACTGGCTTAATACCCCACAAGGAACACCTATCCCAAGGATATGCTATAGTGGTAATTTGCGCAAGTACCATATCTAGCGGCTCGCATCCTTTTGTACGGTCGAAATCAAGTACTCACATCATTAGCAATGAACATGAACATTGTCAACCAATCCCGATTCTTCCCTTCACGTTCTCACAATACCTTTACCCTATAGGGGCTAAGGGTGTCATAAAGCATGGCCTACGACCGGTCGCTACCTCTTTATCCCTAAGGGGCTAAGGGACTCATAATCATGTAATTCAATCAAACATATCCCAGTTAAATTCCCCAAGTCAAAGTAGTCTAGTTACACAAGTCCAAGTCCATGGAACAAGTTCCATTTTGCAAGTCCAAAGGGAGATGGTACCTGGGTTCACCCCCTTGCACGTACCCGGTGTTGTTTTTATTATTTCATAGTCTAAAAATATCCAAATCATGTAGTTATTTTTTTAAAATTCCATTAGGATATCTAGTTTATTTCTTGTGTTAAGCACAAAGGTAGAAGAGCACATTAAAAGGGGTCAATTCAGTCGATTTGTCAAAGCTGCCTAGCAGGTGTCAGAATTTGCACGGTTAGAAAGATGTTAGTGATTAAGGCACTTAATGACGTCCAAATCAAGATTTCCAAAAAGAGGGGGTTTTTAGATATCTTGAGGTTTCCCCCTAAAGGAAATCTCATATTAGTCATCCAAATGCAGTGGCCCAATAGCATTGAAGTTCAGCCAGCATGCGCCATACAGATAGCCCAGTTGCTTAGCCAAGGAGTTTTCCTTCTTAGGCGGGTTTGCTCCTTCAAGGTGTGAGTGTGCTAGGCTAGAAGCTTGAGCTTCATCACTAGGTGACTCACGAAAGCAGCAAGTGCCATGTGGAAGAGGAAGATTCATCCATTTTGTAAGCATTCATTCATCCACTTCAGCACGAGGTGTCAAGCATGCATTCCTCTCCTACTTTTGAGATGGCAGCTGTGTGTTCTTTCCTTCCAAGGGAGCAAACATGACTCTTGCAGCCTACAATCATCAACGACTGGCTTAAGTTAATTAGTTTTAAGCCATTGTATTCGTTTGTGCTTGTTTTAGTTCAGTTATGTACTAAACTGTATGTTTAGCTAGTTAAATGTACTTAGTGACTTTCCTAAGCATTAAGTAATCTATTAAGGATTACCTAGTGACTAAGGAAGGGGCTGGATGTGCCTTATAAGTGGGGTGGATGTCCCTTTTATAATGGGTGTTGAGAAATTGAAATCAGAAGTTGAGTTATAAACTCCTCTATGTGTTACTTTAAATTCTCTATTTGCTTATCTCTAATTCGGCCAATTAGAGTGGTGTTCAAGTGAGTCTTAATCTTAATTAAGTGGTGAAATCTCTATCCTAGTCTAGGATTAAGGGCCCTGAAATAGTTCTTAGTAGTGAATTCTGTATCTAAGAAACGTTTCAGTTTCATTGATCTCTCAATTTCAGGCCATTGAACCTTGTACAAGGCACTCTTTTCTCTTTCTTCCCCACGCTATTTCCCTTGCTTTCCCATGCCATCTTTTCTCGTCTCACCAAGCAGTTGTGCTTTCCTTTCATTCCCTCTTCTTCCTAGTGTGACTACATCAATTTTGGTATCAGAGCAAGTTTAATCTTGGCCTGAAACCAAACGCCCACACGTTTCTCTCCCCTGTCACACCATAAAGTCCCAAAACTACAAAAAGAAAAATTTTTCCAGCCTTAATTCGTGTTCTTGAGTTTCAACATGACTAGTACCAATGAAATGACCTTTGCAGAAAAGTTTAAAGCTCTCATAAAGAATTATCAAGCCGTGTCTTCATTAAAGGCAGAATTGGAGAAACAAAATGAGTACTTGCGAAAGCAACTGGGAAATGACATGAAACGGAAGCAAAAGGCTCTTGAAAGTCCAAGTGCATCTGTTCATGAGAAAGATGAAGCAAGTAACTTGAATAGTTCTTCAAGTGATGAAGAACCTCGAAGAAGGGTTAGAGGTGCTAGAAGAACTCCCTAAAACTTAAATGATTTCAAAGTTAAAATTTCTGAGTTTGAGGGTAAACTGGATCCTGATGAGTTTCTGGAATGGTTACACACTGTGGAACGAGTATTTGATTACAAGGGCATTCTAGATGACAAGAAAATGAACCTGGTTGCACTTAGGCTTCGAAGGTATGCATCCCTTTGGTGGACAAACCTTTGTACTAAGAGAACCAGAAACAGAAAAGGCAAAATCAGAACCTGGGAGAAAATGAAATCCAAGTTGAAGTCCCGATTCCTCCCAGCAACGTGTCTCCGAGACAGTTATTCCCAATTGTATAATCTGACTCAAGGGAATTTAACTGTTGAGGAATACATAAGAGAGTTCAAAAAGCTCCTAATTAAATGTGATATTCAGGAGCCTAAAGAGTAAACAATTGTTAGAAACTTGGGTGGCCTTGATCCTAAGTATTCTAATGTTGTTGAGTTGCAGCAATATACCACATTTGATGAAGTTTGTGTGTTAGCACATAAAGTTGAACAACAACGAAGAAATAAACCAATCAAATGTGATTTCCCGAATCCTCCAATTCGTACTTCACCTTTTAACAAGGGGAGTTTGAATTTTCCTACAAGATCATACCCATAAAATTCGTCTTCCCCTATGCCACAAAGAACCTAAACTCCTCAAAGAACCCAACCTCTAGCATAGCCATTGTACCCCTAGCTGCGGTTTCATCCTGGTCCAGAACGTCCCACTACATTTCCAATGAGTAACCGACGCTATTTCAAGTGTTAGGGACTTGGGCATATTGCTTCTGATTATACAAATCAAAGAATTATTACTCTTGCTGAATGGGATGCAATTAGAGAAGAGGATAAAGAGGAGGAACAGAAAGAGGATGAAGAAGAAGAACAGGAGGATGAACAGGAGGAAGTAATTAAAGTTGCAGATGAAGGAGAAATGCTACTACTTCGAAGGGTACCAAGCAATCAACGTGGAGTTAAAGATAAACAATAGGAAAACATTTTTCATTCCCGTTGCACCGTTGAAGGCAAAGTGTGGTCATTGATAATTGACAGAGGCAGTTGTGCTAACGTCTTATCATTGAGTATGATTGAGAAGTTAGGCATTCAGGCCACGGCACATCCCCACCCATACGATATCCAGTAGCTCAATTAGAGTAAAGGTCTTCAAGTTAATTCCCAGTGCTTGACTTCATTATCAATCGGGAAGAATTATTATTTCATTATTAATCGGGAAGAATTATCAAGATGAGTTGTGGTGCAATGTGATCCCAATGGATGCGTGCCATATTCTTTTGGGGCATCCATGGATGTATGATCGTAAGGTGATGCACAATCAATTTCTGAATGCCTATTCCTTGTCTAAAGGAGGAAAGAAAATCACCTTGACACTGTTATCCCCATCCGAACTTTCCAAACACAAAGTACAAAAAAACCCTGAAAGATCGGATATATTATTTGCCTGCAATGAGCCTTTACTGAAAGCATCTTACCATGAGTTTAGAGCTTTTAGAGAGTGGATTTTAGCCACTCAAGAAGAATCTGAATCACCTTTACCAGATCATCCAATAGCTAAATTGTTACTCAAACTGTTTAGCCATGTATTTTCAGAAGAGATTCCTTATGGATTACCCCCAAAAAGGGATATCCAGCATCATATCGACCTTATTGCTGGCTCAATCCTTACAAACAAACCTGCCTACAGAATGAACCCAAAAGACATTGCTGAAATTCAGAACCAAGTGGAAGAATTGTTGACTAAAGGATTAGTTCGAGAATCCTTAAGTCCCTGTGCCGTTCCTGCTCTCCTAGTGCCCAAGAAAGACGGGAGTATGGGTATGTGCATTGATAGTCGAGCTATTAACAAGATTACTATCAAGTACCGGTATCCAATACCGAGACTTAAAGATATACTTGACGAGTTGTATGGTTCGAGGGTATATTCAAAGATTGATTTGCAAAGCGGTTATTATCAAATTCGAATCAGAGAAGGTGATGAGTGGAAAACCGCCTTCAAAATAAAGCTTAGTCCATTTGAATGGTTGGTGATGCCATTTGATTTATCAAACACTCCGAGCACCTTTATGAGCTTAATGAATCAAGTATTTAAACCTTATATTGGCAAGTT
Organism: Carnegiea gigantea; assembly: GCA_029747015.1. Lineage (NCBI taxonomy): Eukaryota > Viridiplantae > Streptophyta > Magnoliopsida > Caryophyllales > Cactaceae > Carnegiea > Carnegiea gigantea. The sequence goes on from JAKOGI010001340.1 coordinate 58,423, forward strand.
CATTGTCATTTATTTGATGATATTCTGATCTTTAGCAAAGATGAAAAAGAGCACCAGAATCACTTGACTGAGATTATGAGGGTGCTTGAACGTGAAAAATTATATAGGAATCTCAAAAAGTGTTCCTTTTTCACTTCGAAGGTCACTTTTTTGGGGTATATCGTGACTGCTGAAGGAATTGAAGCAGATGAAGCCAAGATTGAGGCTATTCACAGTTGGCCTACGTCGAAGAGCATACATGACATCCATAGCTTTCACGGACTTGCTTCATTCTACCGGTGTTTTATTCAGAATTTCAGCACTATTACTATGCCAATGACCGAGGTGCTTAAGGGCACATCTTTTAGAGGGACCCCTACAGCACATGAAGAAGTGAAGGCTAAGCTAATGCAAGGAGCAGTGTTAGCACTTCCCTGTTTTGACAAAGTGTTCGAAGTGGAATGTAACGCATCTGGCGTTGGTACTAGCGGTGTTCTTACTCAAGAGGGCAAAACATTAGCCTTCTTTAGTGAGAAACTATGTGACTCAAGACGAAAATATCCCACTTATGATAAAGAATTTTATCCCATAGTTCGATGTTTGGAGCACTGGAGTCATTATCTTATGGCCAGCGAGTTTATTCTCCATTCTGATCACGAAGTCTTAAAGTATATTCAAGGCCAGCATAAATTAAACCCCCGGCATGCTAAGTGGGCAGAGTTTCTCCAGTCACTTCATTTTACTATACGACATAAGCTAGGGAAGCTGAATAAAGGCATTGATGCCTTATCCAGAAGATACATATTATTGTTCCAGTTAGATGCTTGTGTTCTAGGTTTCGAGCATCTAAAATTACTATATTTTGGAGAAGACTTTCGGGAACTCTATGGTGCATGTCGAAAGCACCCTAAAGATGATTTTTTGATTTAAGAAGGATTTCTCTTCAAGGGTGCACGTCTGTGTGTCCCTAAATACAGCACTCAAGAGCTTCTGATTTGAGAAGTTCGTGGAGGATCATTAGCAGGTCATTATGGTGAGGCTAAAACTCTTGCTATTTTGAAAGAACATTATTATTGGCCCGGGATGCATAAAGATGTATAAGATTTACTGAAGCGATATGCAACATGTCAAGTGGCTAAAAGTCACTTACTCTCGCAAGGGTTATATACGCCACTTCCTATTCCAACCCAACCTTGGGTAGACGTGAGTATGGATTTCATTCTAGGCTTGCGTAGCACGCAGCGGGCAAAGATTCGATCTCTGTGGTAGTAGACCATCTCTCGAAGATGGCCCATTTTATTCCCTGCAATAAGACTAATGATGCTACAAATATTACAGAATTACATTTCAAGGAAGTGACTAGATTACATGGTATTCCACGATCCATTGTTTCATATCAGGATACTAAGTTTTTACGTCATTTCTGGGCCACTTTATGAAAGAAGTTGGGGACAAAATTGAAATACAGCACAACCTGTCATCCCCAGGCCGACAGTCAAACAGAGGTAACAAATCTAACCCTGGGAACACTCCTCAGGGCTTTGATTTCGCCCCAGTCCAAGAAAGCTTGGGATCTTCTGTTACCACATGTAGAATTCGCCCACAACAGAGCCAAGTCGAGCAACTGGCGTGTCACCTTTCAAGGTAGTATATGGGACTGATCCCATAACTCCCTTAGATCAGACACCACGCCCCTTGGATCAAAAGCCCAGTGCAGATGTAGATCAGAGGGTCAAGGATATTCAGAAACTGCATGAATAGGTTAGAAATAAAATTGAGCAATCTAACCTATCCAATTCTGCTCACGCAAACAGGAAGAAGAAGTAAAAGACGTTACAGCCAGGAGATTTGGTTGGGATCCATCTCAGAAATGAGTGTTTTCTAGCAAGACGTAAGAACAAGCTTATGCTAAGAACAAATGATCTACTTGAGGTCCTAGAACACATCAACGACAATGCTTACAAGGTGGATCTCCTTGGGGACTATGGAGTTTCAGCTACGTTTAATGTAGCCGATTTGAGCCCATACGAAGATGATTACCTGTACGATTTAAGGCTAAATCATTTCAAACAAGGGAAGGATGATGTAATTCAATTAGACACATCCTAATTAAATTCCCCAAGTCAAGGTAGTCCAGTTACACAAGTCCAAGTCCATGGAACAAGTTCCATTTTGCAAGTCCAAAAGGAGATGGTACCCGGGTTTACCCCTTTACACGTACCTGGTTTTGCTTTTGTTATTTCATAGTCCAAACGATATCCAAATCATGTAATTCATTTTTTTTATTTCTGTTAGGATGTGTAGTTTATTTCTTATGTTAAGCACAAAGACAGAAGAGCATGATAAAAGGGGTCAATTCAGTCGATTTGTCAAAGCTGCCCAGCAGGTGTCAGAATTTGTACGGTTAGAAAGATCTTGGTGATTAAGGCGCTTCATGATGTCCAAATCTAGATTTTCAAAAAGGGGGGGTTTTAGATATCTTGAGGTTTCCCCCTAAAGGAAATCTCATATTATTCATCCAAATGCAGTGGCCCAATAGCATTGAAGTTCAGCCAGTATGCGCCACACAGATAGCCCAGTTGCTTCGCCGAGGAGTTTTCCTTCTTAGGCGGGTTTTCTCCTTCCAGGTGTGAGTGTGCTAGGCTAGAAGCTTGAGCTTCATCACTAGGTGGCTCATGAAAGCCGCAAGTGCCATGTGGAAGAGGAAGATTCACCCATTTTGTAAGCATTCATTCGTCCTCTTCAGCACAAGGTGTCAAGCATGCATTCCTCTCCTACTTTTGAGATGGTAGCCATGTGTTCTTTCCTTCCAAAGGAGGAAACATGACTCTTGCAGCCCATAATCATCAAGGACTAGCTTAAGTTAATTAGTTTTAAGCCATTATATTCATTTGTGCTTGTTTTAGTTCAGTTATGTACTACACTGTATGTTTAGCTAGTTAAATGTACTTAGGGACTTTCCTAAGCATTAAGTAATCTATTAAGGATTACCTAGCGACTAAGGAAGGTGATGTAATCACACTAGGAGGAAGAGGGAATGAAAGGAAAGATCAAGTGTTTAGTGAGAGGAGAAAAGATGGCGTGGGAAAGCAAGGGAAATGGTGGGGAGAAAGAAAGAGAAAAGAGTGCCTTGAACAAGGTTCAATGGCTTAAAACTAAAAGATTGATAACACTAAAACATTTCATAGATACAGATTTCACCACCAACAACTGTTTTAGGGCCCTTAATCCAAGATAAGGATACAGATTTCACCACCTAATCAAGAATAAGACTCACTTGAACACCACTCTAATTGGCCGAATTAGAAATAAGCAAGTAGAGAATTTAAAGTAACACACAAAGGAGTTTATAACTCAACTTTTGGTTACAATTTCTCAACATTTGGTTATAAAATGACTAGCCAAGCTATTTGTAATACATGCCAAAGGTCTTTCCTTAGTAACTAGGTAACCATTAGTAGATTACTTAATGCTTAGGAAAGTCACTAAGCACATTTAACTAGCTAAGCACACGGATTAGTATATAACCGAACTGAAACAAGTACTAATGAGTATACTAACTTCAAAATAATTAACTTAGGCTAATATTTGATGATCTTAGGCAGCAAGAGTCATCTTTCCTTCCCTAGGAGGGTAATCACACACAGCTGCCACCTCAAAAGGAGAAAAGTAATGCATGCTTACCACCTCCTGCTTGAGTGTCTAAATGGAGGCTTGCAAAGTAGTAGAATCTTCCTCTTCCACATGGCTTTATCTTCATTCATGAGTCACATGGTGACCAAGCTTAAGGTACCAGCCAACCTAGCGCACACCTTGGTGGAAGTAACCCACCTGGGATTGCAAAATGCCTTTGCTAAGCAAGCTGCTATGGGTATGCCGTGTGGACCGTGTTTTCAAGCAGCAAGTGTCAATCCTTTTTGGTGACTAATCCTTGGTCTTCTTTAGGGGGGAAACCTCAAGATGTCTAGAAACCTGCCCTTTTGAAAATCATGATTTGGACATCATTAAGTACCTTAATCACCAAGATCTTTCTAACCGTGCAAATTCTAATGCCTACTGGGCAGCTTCGACAAAATGACTAAAATGACCCCTTTAATGTGCTCTTCAGCCTTGTGCTTAACATAAGAAATAAACTAGACATCCTAATGAACTAACAAAAAAAGAATTACAATATTTAGATGTCATTTCATCAAGAAACGAATAAAAATAATACTAAGTAAAAACTGTCCCAAAACTGCAGCCTGGACAGTTTGAGTTCAAGAGCTGATTAGAAGCACCAAATAAAGTCCAAATGAGCTCAAAATTATTTTCTTAGAAAGATAACTTCTTGGACTTCACATCGATAGAAAAATATTTGACTTAAGCCTCAAAGAGTCCAAAGTAATTAGGCTCACAAAGACTGGGTGTGCTGCTGGAATTAATTCGACAACTAGCTCCTCTTGCACTTGCAAAAATTTGATTGGCTCTCTAGACATTTGATGACTAATTTGGATTCTCTTGATTACCATGAACCTCTAAATTAGTGTTCCTTGAGGGATTTACATTATCCTCCCCTTGTTGAGAAGGATTTGCCCTCAAATCCAATGGTTAAGCATGGATGGATTGGACTCCAGTTGAAAAATGACTAACCAACCAAATAAGGCCTTCTTGGTTCGAATCGGGTGGGCTTGGAAAATGGTCATGGAGTCGTTTGGGAAGGGATATTCTGGCTGCTTTGGACCATTAAAAGGCCACTCCTTGAAGGGTGTAAGCTCAATATGCGTGGCTTTGAAAAGTGGCTTGCTTGAAGTGGGAAAAAATTAGAATGTTCTCGTTCCATTGGTTTGTAGAGTTTAGAATAATCATAAGTTCAAGCAGGAAGATCAACTTGGTTGACGGGAACACTATGGGCACAATTTCCTTTAGTAATAAGCAATGAGCATAACTTACTCAGAAACTTGTTACTAGAGCGAAAGCTTTATTTTTTTGCATCTTCTTTTTGTTCTGTCCAAGTTTGCTCCAAAGGAAGCATGTCACCCTCGTCAGCTTTCACTGTGAGTTCCTCTTCAGTTTCCTCAAGATCACCCTCATCATCCTTATCAATTTCGGACTCTTTCATAGCCTCTCATTCGGCTAATGTGGTGATTCTTCAGTTTGTACAATCCGAAGCTAAGTGCCCAAATCCTTGACACTTCAAACATCTTAGGATACCCTTAGGAATGGGTTTAGATCCTTCTTGAGGTGATTGGTTGTTTGGGGGAGCTGGGGTTTTTTGTGGTGTGGAGGGTGGTGAAACAGTGGGTTTAAGTAAGGGATTAAAATTCCCCTGGTAGAAAGGTAGGCTCGGAGGTGTAGGCTTAGAGAACTCACACTAGAAAGGCTTGAATCTTCTTTGTTTCTCAACTTTATAAGTAAGAACACATACCTTATCAAAAGTAGTAAACTGTTGCAACTCCACCACATTAGCATACTTAGGGTCAAGACCACCCAAGTACCTAACAATTGTCTGTTCTTCAGGCTCTTGAATATCACATTTAATTAGGAGCTTTTTGAACTCTCTTGTGTATTCCTCAATAGTTAAATTTCCATGAGTTAAGTTATGTAACTAGGAATAAATTACTTGGAGACACGTAGCTGGAAGAAATTGGGACTTTAGTTTGGATTTCATTTTCTCCCAGGTTCTGATTTTTCCTTTTCTGTTTCTGGTTCTCTTAGCACAAAGGTTAGTCCACCAAAGGGATGCATACCTTCGAGGCATAAGTGCAACCAACTTCACTTTCTTGTCATCTGGAATGTCCTTGTAATCAAAAACTCGTTTCACAGTGTGTAACCATTCCAGAAACTCATCAGGATCCAGTTTGCCCTCAAACTCAGGAATTTTAACTTTGAAATCATTTGCGTTTTGGGGCATTCTTCCAGGCCTCTAATCCTTCTTCGAGCTTCCTCATCACTTAAAGAAATGTTCAAGTTACTTGCTTCATCTTCATCATGAACAGATGCACTTGGACTTTCAAGAGCCTTTTGCTTCTGTTTTATGTCATTTCCCAACTGCTTTCGCAGGTACTCATTTTGTGTCTCTAATTCTGCCTTTGATGAAGATACAGCTTGGTAATTCTTCATAAGAGCTTCAAGCTTTTCTTCAAAGGTCATTTCACTGACACTAGCCATGTTGAAACTCAAGAACACGAACCAAGGCCCGAATAAATTTTTTGTGTTTTGAAATTTTGTGGCGTGGCTGAGGAGAGAAACGTGTGCGGGTTTGATTCAGGCCAAGAATGAACTTACTCTGATACCAAAATTAATGTAGCCACACTTGGATGAAAAGGAAATGAAAGGAAAGCTCAAGTGTTTAGTGAGAGGAGCATAGATGGCATGGGAAAGCAAGGGAAATGGCGTGGAGAAAGAAATAGAAAAGAGTGCCTCGAACAGGGCTCAATGGCTTGAAACTGAAAGATCGATAACACTGAAGCATTTCTTAGATACAGATTTTACCACTATGAACTATTTCAGGGCCCTCAATCCCAGATTAGGATGCATATTTCGCCACCTAATTAAGATTAAGACTCACTTGAACACCATTCTAATTGGCCAAATTAGAGATAAGCAAGTAGAGAATTTAAAGTAACACAAAGAGGAGTTTATGACCCAACTTCTGATTTTAATTTCTCAACACTTGGTTACAAAATGACTAGCCCAGCTATTTATAATACATGCCTAAGGTCTTTCCTTAATTATTAGGTGACTATTAGTAGATTACTTAGTGCTCAGGAAAGTCACTAAGTACATTTAACTAGCGAAGCACACGGATTAGTACATAATTGAACTAAAACATTTACTAATTAGTATACTAACTTCAAAATAATTAACTTAGGCTAATCTTTGATGATTTGAGGCAGCAAGAGTCATCTTTCCTCCCTAGAAGGGTACCCACACATAGCTACCACCTCAAAATGAGAAGAGTAATACATGCATGCCACCTCCTGCTTGAGTGCCTGAATGTAGGCTTGCAAAGTGGCACAATCTTCCTCTTCCACAAGGCTTTATCTTCATTCACGAGTCACATGGTGACTAAGCCTAAGGTACCAGCCAACCTAGCACAGGCCTTGGTGGAAGTAACCCACCTGGGAGGGTAAAACTCCCTTGCTAAGCAGGCTACCGTGGGAGTGCCGCGTGGACCGTGTCTTCAAAGAGCAAGTGTCACTCCTTTTTGGTGACTATTCCATGGTTTTCTTTAGGGGGGAAACCCCAAAATTTCTAGAAATGCCTCTTTTTGAAAATTGTGATTTAGACATCAGTAAATACCTTAATCACCAAGATCTTTCTAACCGTGTAAATTCTGACGCCTGCTGGGTAGCTTTGACAAAATGACTAAATTGGCCCTTCTAACGCGCTCTTCTGCCTTTGTGCTTAACATAAGAAATAAACTAGACATCCTAATGAACTAGCAAAAGAAGAATTACAATATTTGAATGCCATTTCATCTAGAGAATAATAAAAACAATACCAAGTAAAAACTGCCCCAAACCTGCAGCCTGGACAGTTTGAGTTCAAAGCTGATTAGATGTATCAGATGAAGTCCAAATAAGCTGAAACTTAATTTGTAGAAAGATAATGTCTTCGACTTCACACCCATGGAAAAATATTTGACTTAAACCTCAAAGAAGACTAAGTAATTAGGCTCATAAAAACTGGGTGTGTTGCTGTAATTAATCTGACAACTAGTTCCTCTTGAACTTGTAAAAATTTGATTACTTCTCTAAACATTTGATGACTAATTTGGATTCTCTTGGCTGCCATGAACCTCGAAATTAGTGTTCCTTAAGGAATTTACATCATTCTCCCCTTGTTGGAAGGATTTACCCTTAAATCCAATGGGTAAGCATGGATGGATTGGACTCCTGTTGAAAAATGACTAACCAAACAAATAAGGCCTTGATGGTTCGAATCGGGTGGGTTTGGAAAATGGTCATGGAGTCATTTGGGAAGGGATATTCTGGTTGCTTTGGACCATTGAAAGGCCACTCTTTGAAGGGTGTAAGCTTGATATGCGTGGCTTTGAAAAGTGGCTTGCTTAAAGTGGGAAAAAAATCAGAATGTTCTTTTTCCTTTGGTTTGTAGAGTTTAGAATAATCATAAGCTGAAGCAGGAAGATCAACCTAGCTAATGGGAACATTGTAGGCAGAGTTTCCATCAGTAATAAGCAACGACCGTAACTTACTTGGGAACATGTTACTAGAGTGAAAGCTTTGTTTTCTTGTATCTTCTTTTGATTCAGTCCAAGTTTGCTCCAAAGGAAGCATGTCACACTCATCGGCTTTCGTTATGAGTTCCTCTTGAGTTTCCTCAAGATCACCCTCATCATCCTCATCAATTTCGGACTCTTTTACAGCCTCCCATTCAGGTAATGTGATGATTCTTCAGTTTGTACAATCCGAAGCCAAGTGCCCAAACCCTTGGCACTGAAAACATCTTGGGATACTCTTAGGAATGGGTTTAGATCTTTCTTAAGGTGATTGGCTGTTTAGTGGAGCTGGGTTTTTTTTTGTGGTGTGGAGGGTGGTGAAACTGTGGGTTTAAGTAAGGGATTAAAACCCCCCTCGTAGAAATGGAGGCTAGGGCATGTAGGCTTAGAGAACTCACACTGGAAAGGCTTGAATCTTCTTTGTTGCACAGCTTTATGAGCAAGAACACATACCTTATCAAAAGTAGTAAATTGTTACAACTCCACCACATTAGCATACTTAGGGTGAAGACCACCCAAGTACCTAACAATTGCCTGTTTTTCAGGCTCCTAAATATCACATTTGATTAGGAGCTTTTCGAACTCACTTGTGTATTCCTCAATAGTTAGATTTCGCTGACTTAAGTTTAGGAATTAATTTCTAAGGGGTAGGTAGCTGGAATGAACCGGGACTTTAGTTTGGATTTCATTATCTCCCAGGTTCTGATTTTGCCTTTTCTAATTTCGGATCTCTTGGCACAAAGGTTAGTCCACCGAAGGGACGAAGCCTAAGTGCAACCAACTTCACTTTCTTGTCATCTGGAATGTCCTTGTAATCAAAAATGCATTCCATAGTGTGTAACCATTCCAGAAACTCATCAGGATCTGGCTTACCCTCAAACTCAGGAATTTCAACTTTAAAATCATTTGAGTTTTAGGGCGTTCTTCTAGCATCTCTAGTCCTTCTTTGAGGCTCCTCGTCACTTGAAGAACTGTTCGTGTTACTTGCTTCATCTTCATCATAAGCAGATGCATTTGGACTTTCAAGAGCCTTTTGCTTCTATTTCATGTCATTTCCCAACTGCTTTCACAGGTACTCATTTTGTTTCTCCAATTCTGGCTTTGATGAAGATACAGCTTGATAATTCTTGATGAGAGCTTCAAACTTTTGTTCAAAGGTCATTTCACTAGTACTAGCGCTGTTAAAACTCAAGAACACAAACCAAGGCTGGAAAATTTTTTTTATGTTTTGAAATTTTGTGGCGTGACTGGGGAGAGAAATGTGTGCGGGTTTGATTTCAGGCCAAGAATGAACTTGCTCTGATACCAAAATTGATGTAGTCACACTAAGAGGCAGAGGGAATGAAAGGAAAGCTCAAGTGTTTAGTGAGAGGAGAAAAGATGGCATAGGAAAGCAAGGGAAATGGCTTGGAGAAAGAAAGAGAAAAGAGTGCCTTGAACAAGGCTCAATGGCTTGAAATTGAAAGATTGATAACACTGAAACGTTTCTAAGATACAGATTTTACCACTATGAACTATTTCAGGGCCCTTAATCCTAGATTAGGATACATATTTTGCTACCTAATTAAGATTAAGGCTCACTTGAACACCATTCTAATTGGCCGAATTAGAGATAAGTAAGTAAAGAATTTAAAGTAGCACAAAGAGGAGTTTATAACCCAACTTCTGATTTTAATTTCTCAACACTTGGTTACAAAATGACTAGCCAAGCTATTTATAATATATGCCTAAGGTCTTTCCTTAACTATTAGGTGACTATTAGTAGATTACTTAATGCTTAGGAAAGTCACTAAGTACATTTAACTAGCTAAGCACACGGATTAGTACGTAACTGAACTAAAGCATTTACTAATGAGTGTACTAACTTCAAAATAATTAAATTAGGCTAATCTTTGATGGTCTGAGGCAGCAAGAGTCATCTTTCCTCCCTAGGAGGGTACTCACACATTGCTGCCACCTCAAAACGAGAAGAGTAATACATGCATGCCACCTCTTGCTTGAGTGCCTGAATGTAGGCTTGCAAAGTGGCACAATCTTCCTCTTCCACAAGGCTTTATCTTCATTCACAAGTCACATGGCGACTAAGCCTAAGGTACCAGCCAACCTAGCACAGGCCTTGGTGGAAGTAACCCACCTGGGAGGGCAAAACTCCCTTGCTAAGCCGGTTACCGTGGGAGTGCCGTGTGGACCGTGTCTTCAAAGAGCAAGTGTCACTCCTTTTTGGTGACTATTCCTTGGTTTTCTTTAGGGGGGAAACCCCAAGACTTCTACAAACCCCCCTTTCTAAAAATCGTGATTTGGACATCAGTAAATACCTTAATCACCAAGATCTTTCTAACCGTGTAAATTCTAATGCCTACTGGGTAGCTTTAACAAAATGACTGAATTGGCCTTTTTAACACGCTCTTCTGCCTTTGTGCTTAACATAAGGCATAAACTAGACATCGTAATGAACTAGCAAAAGAAGAATTGCAATATTTGGAGGCCATTTCATCTAGAAAATAATAAAAACAATACCGAGTAAAAACTGCCTCAAACCTGTAGCCTCGACAGTTTGAGTTCAAAGCTTATTAGAAGTATCAGATGAAGTTCAAATGAGCTGAAACTTAATTTATAGAAAGATAACGTCTTCAACTTCACACCCATGGAAAAATATTTGACTTAAACCTCAAGGAAGACTAAGTAATTAGGCTCACAAAAACTGGGTGTGCTGCTGCAATTAATCCGACAACTAGTTCCTCTTGAACTTGTAAAATTTTGATTGCTTCTCTAGACATTTGATGACTACTTTAGATTCTCTTAACTGCCATGAACCTCGAAATTGGTGTTCCTTGAGGAATTTACATCATTCTCCCCTTGTTGGAAGGATTTGCCCTTAAATCCAATGGGTAAGCATGGATGGATTGGACTCCGGTTGAAAAATGACTGACCAAGCAAATAAGGCCTTCTTGGTTCGAATCGGGTGGGTTTGGAAAATGGTCATGGAGTCATTTAGGAAGGGATATTCTGGTTGCTTTGGACCATTGAGAGGCCACTCTTTGAAGGGTGTAAGCTTGATACGCGTGGCTTTGAAAAGTGGGTTGCTTAAAGTGGGGAAAAAATCAGAATGTTCTTGTTTCTTTGGTTTGTAGAGTTGAGAATAATCATAAGCTGAAGCAGGAAGATCAACCTAGCTAATGGGAACATTGTAGGCAGAGTTTCCTTCTGTAATAAGCAATGAGCGTAACCTACTTAGAAACGTGTTACTAGAGCGAAAGCTTTGTTTTCTTGCATCTTCTTTTGATTTAGTCCAGGTTTGCTCCAAAGGAAGCATGTCACACTCATCGGCTTTCATTATGATTTCCTCTTGAGTTTCCTCAAGATCACCCTCATCATCCTTACCAATTTCGGACTCTTTTATAGCCTCCCATTCGGTTAATGTGATGATTCTTCGGTTTGTACAATTCGAAGCCAAGTGCCCAAATCCTTGGCACTGAAAACATCTTGGGATACTCTTAGGAATGGGTTTAGATCTTTCTTGAGGTGATTGGCTGTTTAGTGGAGCTGGGTTTTTTTGTGGTGTGGATGGTGGTGAAACTGTGGGTTTAAGTAAGGGATTAAAACCCCCCTTGTAGAAAGGTAGGCTACGGCATGTAGGCTTAGAGAACTCACAATAGAAAGGCTTGAATCTTCTTTGTTGCATAGCTTTATGAGCAAGAACACATACCTTATCAAAAGTAGTAAATTGTTGCAACTCCACCACGTTAGCATACTTAGGGTCAAGGCCACCCAAGTACCTAACAATTGTCTATTCTTCAGGCTCCTGAATATCACATTTAATTAGGAGCTTTTCGAACTCACTTGTGTATTCCTCAACAGCTAAATTTCCCCGAGTTAAGTTATGTAACTAGGACTTATTTTCTTCGAGATAGGTAGCTGGAAGGAACCGGGACTTCAGTTTGGATTTCATTATCTCCCAGGTTCTGATTTTGCCTTTTCTGATTTCGGATCTCTTCGCACAAAGGTTAGTCCACCAAAGGGACACATACCTTCGAAGCCTAAGTGCAACCAACTTCACTTTCTTATCATCTGGAATGTCCTTGTGATCAAAAATGCATTCCATAGTGTGTAACCATTCCAGAAACTCATCAGGATCCGGTTTACCCTCCAACTCAGGAATTTCAACTTTGAAATCATTTGAGTTTTGGGGCATTCTTCTAGCATCTCTAGTCCTTCTTCGAGGTTCCTCGTCACTTGAAGACCTGTTCATGTTACTTGCTTCACCTTCGTCATAAACAGATCCATTTGGACTTTCAAGAGCCTTTTGCTTCTATTTCATGGCATTTCCCAACTGCTTTCGCAGGTACTCATTTTGTTTCTCCAATTCTGGCTTTGATGAAGATACAGCTTGATAATTCTTGATGAGAACTTCAAACTTTTCTTCAAAGGTCATTTCACTGATACTAGCCATGTTGAAACTCAAGAACACGAACCAAGGCTAGAATAATTTTTTTATGTTTTGAAATTTTGTGGCGTGACTGGGGAGAGAAACGTGTGCGAGTTTGATTTCAGGCCAAGAATGAATTTGCTCTGATACCAAAATTGATGTAGTCACACTAAGAGGCAGAGGGAATGAAAGGAAAGCTCAAGTGTTTAGTGAGAGGAGAAAAGATGGCATAGGAAAGCAAGGGAAATGGCTTGGAGAAAGAAAGAGAAAAGAGTGCCTTGAATAAGGCTCAATGGCTTGAAACTAAGAGATCGATAACACTAAAACGTTTCTTACATACCGATTTCACCACTAAGAACTATTTCAGGGCCCTTTATCCTAGATTAGGATACATATTTGACCACTTAATCAAGATTGAGACTCACTTGAACACCACTCTAATTGGCCGAATTAGAGATAAGCAAGTAGAGAATTTAAAGTAACACACAGAGGAGTTTATAACCTAACTTTTGGCATCAATTTCTTAACATTTGGTTACAAAATGACTAGCCAAGCTATTTATAATACACGGCTAAGGTCTTTCCTTAATCATTAGGTAACCATTAGTAGATTACTTAATGCTTAGGAAAGTCACCAAGCACATTTAACTAGCTAAGCACACGGTTTAGTGCATGACCAAACTAAAAGATTTACCAATGAGTATATTAACTTCAAAATAATTAACTTAGGCTAATCTTTGATGATCTTAGGTAGAAAAAGTCATCTTTCCTCTCTAGGAGGGTAATCACACACAGCTGCCACCTTAAACGGAGAAGAGTAATGCGTGCTTGCCACCTCCTACTTAAGTGTCTGAATGTAGGCTTGCAAAGTGGCACAATCTTCCTCTTCCACATGGCTTTATCTTCATTCATGAGTCACATGGTGACTCAGCTTAAGGTACCAGCCAACCTAGCATAGGCCTTGGTGGAAATAACCCACCTGGGAGGGTAAAACTCCCTTGCTAAGCAGGCTACCGTGGGAGTGCCGTGTGGACCGTGTCTTCAAAGGGCAAGTGTCTCTCCTTTTTGGCGACTATTCCTTGGTTTTCTTTAAGGGGGGAACCCCAACATTTCTAAAAACCCTCCTTTTGAAAATTATGATTTGGACATCATTAAGCACCTTAATCACCAAGATCTTTCCAACCGTGCAAATTCTGACACCTACTAGGTAGCTTTGACAAAATGACAGAATTGACCGCTTTAACGTGCTCTTCTACCTTGTGCAGAGCATAAGAAATAAACTAGACATCCTAAATGAACTAGCAAAAAATGAACTACAATATTTGGATATCATTTCATCTAGAAAATAATAAAAACAATACCAAGTAAAAACTGTCCCAAAACTACAGCTTGGACAGTTTAAGCTCAAGAGCTGATTAGAAGTATCAAATGAAGTCCAAATGAGCTGAAACTTATTTTGTTCGAAAGATAACTTCTTGGCCTCCACACCAATGGAAAAATATTTGACTTAAACCTCAAAGAGGCCTAAGTAATTAGGCTCACAAGAACTGGGTGTGCTACTGGAATTAATCCAACAACTAGTTCCTCTTGAACTTGCAAAAATTTGACTGGTTCTCTAGACATGTGATGACTAATTTGGATTCTCTTGATTGCCATCAACCTCCAAATTAGTGTTCCTTGAGGCATTTACATCATCCTCCCCTTATTGAGAAGGATTTGCCCTTAAATCCGATGGTTAAGCGTGGATGGATTGGACTCCGGTTGAAAAATGACTAACTAAGCAAATAAAGCCTTCTTGTTTGGAATCAGGTGGGTTTGGAAAATGGTCATGGAGTTGTTTAGGAAAAGATATTCCAGTTTCTTTGGACCATTGAAAGGTGACTCTTTGAAGGGTGTAAGCTCAATATGCGTGTCTTTGAAAAGTGGCTTGCTTGATGTGGGAAAAAAATTAGAATATTCTCGTTCCTCTGGTTTATAGACTTTAAAATAATCATAAGTTAAAGCAGGAAGATCAACTTGGCTAACAGGAACATTATGGGCACAGTTTCCTTCAGTAATAAGCAATGAGCATAACTTACTCGGAAATGTGTTACTAGAGCGAAAGCTTTGTTTTTTTGCATCTTCTTTTGGTTCAGTCCAAGTTTGCTCCAAAGGAAGGATGTCACCCTCGTAAGCTTTCACTATGAGTTCCTCTTGAGTTTCCTCAAGATCACCCTCACCATCCTCATCAATTTCAAACTCTTTCACAGCCTCCCATTTGGCTAATGTGATGATTCTTCGGTTTGTACAATCCAAAGCCAAGTGCCCAAATCCTTGGCACTTTAAACATCTTGCGATACTCTTAGGAATGGGTTTAGATCCTTCTTGAGGTGATTGGCTGTTTAGTGGGGCTGGGTTTTTTTGTGGTGTGGAGGGTGGTGAAACTATGGGTTTAAGTGACGGATTAAAACTCCCCTCGTCGAAAGGTAGGCTCGGGGGTGTAGGCTTAGAGAACTCATGCTAGAAAGGCTTGAATCTTCTTTGTTGCTCAACTTTATAAGCAAGAACACATACCTCATCAAAACTAGTAAATTGTTGCAACTCTGCCACGTTAGCATACTTAGGGTCAAGACCACCTAAGTACCTAATAATTGTCTGTTCCTCAGGCTCCTGAATATCATATTTAATTAGGAGCTTTTCGAACTCTCTTATATATTCCTCAACACTTAAATTTCCCTGAGTCAAGTTATGTAACTAGGAATTAATTTCTTGGAGATACGTAGCTGGAAGGAACCGGGACTTCAGTTTGGATTTCATTTTCTCCCCGGTTCTAATTTTGCCTTTTTTATTTCCGGTTCTCTTAGCACAAAGGTTAGTCCCCCAAGGGGATGCATACCTTCAAAGCCTAAGTGCAACTAGCGTCACTTTCTTATCATCTGGAATGTTCTTATAATCAAAAACTCGTTCCACAGAGTGTAACCATTCCAAAAACTCATCAGGATCCAGCTTACCCTCAAACTCAAGAATTTCAACTTTGTTATCATTTCAATTTTGGGGCGTTCTTCTAGCACCTCTAATCCTTCTTCAAGGTTCCTCGTCACTTGAAGAACTGTTCAAGTTACGTCCTTCATCTTCATCATGAATAGATGCACTGGGACTTTCAAGGGCCTTTTGCTTCTATTTCATGTCATTTCCTAGCTGCTTTCGCAGTAACTCATTTTGTTTCTCCAATCCTGCCTTTGATGAAGATACGGCTTGATAATTCTTCATGGGAGCTTCAAACTTTTCTTCAAAGGTCATTTCACTGATATTAGCCATGTTAAAACTCAAGAACACGAACCACGGCTAGAATAATTGTTTTATGTTTTGAAATTTTGTGGCGTAATTGGGGAGAGAAACATGTACGAGTTTGATTTTAGGCCAAGAATGAAGTTGCTCTGATAGCAAAATTGATGTAGTCGCACTAGGAGGAAGAGGGAATGAAAGGAAAGCTCAAGTGTTTAGTGAGAGGAGAAAAGATGGCGCTGGAAAGCAAAGGAAACGGCTTGGAGAAAGAAAGAGAGAAGAGTTCCTTGAACAAGGTTCAATAGCTTGAAACTGAAAGATCGATAACACTGAAATGTTTCTTAGATACAGATTTCACCACTAAGAATTGTTTTAGGGCCCTTAATCCCATATTAGGATACATATTTCACCACCTAATCAAGAATAAGACTCACTTGAACACCACTCTAATTAATCGAATTAGAGATACGCAAGTAGAGAATTTAAAGTAACACCAGAGGAGTTTATAACCCAACTTCTGATTTCAATTTCTCAACACTTGGTGACAAAATGACTAGCCAAGCTATTTGTGATAGATGCCTAAGGTCTTTCCTTAATCATTAGGTAACCATTAGTGGATTACTTAATGCTTAGGAAAGTCACTAAATACATTTAACTAGCTAAGCACACGGTTTAGTACATAACCGAACTAAAACATTTATAATTGGGTATACTAACTTCAAAATAATTAACTTAGGCTAATCTTTAATGATCTTTGGTAGCAAGAGTCATCTTTCCTCCCTACAAGGGCAATCACACAGAACTGCCACCTCAAAACGAGAAGAGTAATGCATGCTTGCCACCTCCAGCTTGAGTGTCTGAATGTAGGCTTACAAAGTGGCACAATCTTCCTCTTCCACATGGTTTTATCTTCATTCATGAGTCACATTGTGACTAAGCTTAAGGTACCAACCAACCTAGCACACGTCTTGGTGGAAGTAACCCACCTGAGAGGATAAAACTACTTCATTAAGCAAGCAGCCGCGGGAGTGCCGTGGGGACCGTGCCTTCAAGGAGCAAGTGTCGCCCCTTTTTCGTGAGTAATCCTTGGTTTTCTTTAGGGGGGAAACCTCATGATGCCTAGCACGCCCTCTTTTTAAAAATCACGTTTTGGACATCATTACGTACCTTAATCACTAAGATCTTTCTAACCGTGCAAATTTTGACGTCTGTTGGGCAACTTTGACAAAACGACTGAATTGACCCTTTAACGTGCTCTTCTGCCTTTGTGCTTAACATAATAAATAAATTAGACATCGTAAGTGAACTAACAAAAAAATAATGAGAATATTTTGATGTCATTTCATCTAGAAAATGACAAAAATAATACTGAGTAAAAATTATCCCAAAACTACAGCCAGGACAGCCTGAGTTCAAGAGCTAATTAGAAGTATTGAATGAAGTCCAAATGAGCTTAAACTTAATTTGTTAAAAAGACAACGTCTTGGACTTCACACCCATGGAAAACTATTTGACCTAAACCTCAAAGAGGCTTAAGTAATTAGGCTCACAAAAACTGGGTGTGCTGTCGGAATTAATCTAACAACTAGTTCCTCTTCAACTTGCAAAAATTTGATTGGTTCTCTAGACATATGATGACTAATTTGGGTTCTCCTAACTGCCATGAACATCCAAATTAGTGTTCCTTGAAGGATTTACATCATCCTCCCCTTATTGAGAAGGATTTGCCCTCAAATCCAATGGGTAAGCATGGATGGATTGGACTCCGATTGAAAGATGACTAACCAGCAAAATAAAGCCTTCTTGGTTCAAATCGGGTGGGTTTGGAAAATGGTCATAGAGTTGTTTTGGAAGGGATATTCTGGTTGCTTTGGACCATTGAAAGGCCATCCAATGAAGGGTGTAAGCTTAATATGCGTGGCTTTCAAAAGTGGCTTGCTTGAAGTGGGAGAAAAATCAGAATGTTGTCGTTCCTTTGGTTTGTAGAGTTTAGAATAATCATAAGTTGAAGCAGGGAGATCAACTTGGCTAATGGGAACATTATGGGCACAGTTTCTTTCAGTAATAAGCAATGACCATAACTTACTCGGAAATGTGTTACTAGAGCAAAAGCTTTGTCTTTTTACATCGTCTTTTGGTTCAGTCCAAGTTTGGTCCAAAGGAAGGATGTCACCCGCGTCAGCTTTCACTATGAGTTCCTCTTGAATTTTCTCAAGATCACCCTCATCATCCTTATCAATTTCGGACTCTTTCACAGCCTCCCATTCGGCTGATGTGATGATTCTTCGGTTTGTACAATTTGAAGCCAAGTGCCCAAATCCTTGGCACTTAAAACATCTTGGGATACTCTTAGGAATGGGTTTAGATCCTTCTTGAGGTGATTGGCTGTTTAGTGGAGCTGGGTATTTTTGTGGTGTGGAGGGTGGTGAAACTGTGGGTTTAAGTAAGGGATTAAAACTTCCCTTACAGAAAGGTAGGCTCGAGGGTGCAGGCTTAGAGAACTCACGCTAGAAAGGCTTGAATCTTCTTTGTTGCTCAACTTTATAAGCAAGAACATACACCTCATCAAAAGTAGTAAACTATTGCAACTCCACCACTTTAGCATACTTAGGGTCAAGACCACCCAAGTTCCTAATAATTGTCAATTCTTTAGGCTCCTAAATATCACATTTAATTAGGAGGTTTTTGAACTCTCTTATGTATTCCTCAATAGTTGAATTTCCCTGTATCAAGTTATGTAACTAGGAATAAATTTCTTGGGGATACGTAGTTGGAGGGAACCGGGACTTCAGTTTGGATTTCATTTTCTCCTAGGTTCAGATTTTGCCTTTTCTGTTTCTGGTTCTCTTAGCACAAAGGTTAGTCCACCAAAGGGATGTATACCTTCGAAGCCTAAGTTTAACCAACTTCACTTTCTTGTCATCTGGAATGTCCATGTAATCAAAAACGCGTTCCACAGTGTGTAACCATTCTAGAAACTCATCAGGATCCAGTTTACCCTCAAACTCAGGAATTTCAACATTGAAATCATTTGATTTTTGGGGTGTTCTTCTAGCACCTCCGATCCTTCATTGAGGTTCCTCATCACTTAAAGAACTGTTTAAGTTACTTGCTTCATCTTCATCATGAACAGATGCACTTGGACTTTCAAGAACCTTTTGCTTCTGTCTCATGTCCTTACCCAGCTACTTTCATAGGTACTCATTTTGTTTCTGTAATTCTGCCTTTGATGAAGGTACAGCTTGATAATTCTTTATAAGAGCTTCAAACTTTTCTTCAAAAGTCATTTCACTAATACTAGCCATGTTGAAACTCAAGAACACGAACCAAGGCTAGAATAATTTTTTTATGTTAGGAAATTTTGTGGTGTGATTCGGGGGAGAAACGTGTGCGGGTTTGATTCAGGCCAACAATGAACTTGCTCTGATGCCAAAATTGATGTAGTCACACTAGGATGAAGAGGGAATGAAGGGAAAGCTCAGGTGTTTAGTGAGAGGAGAAAAGATGGCGTCGAAAAGCAAGGGAAACATCGTGGAGAAAGAAAGAGAAAAGAGTTCCTTGAACATAGTTCAATGGCGTGAAGCTGAAAGATCGATAACACTGAAACATTTCTTACATACAGATTTTACCACTAAGAACTGTTTCAGGGCCCTTAATCCCAGATTAGGATACATATTTCACCACCTAATCAAGATTACGACTCACTTGAACACCACTCTAATTGTCCGAATTAGAGATAGGCGAGTAGAGAATTTAAAGTAGCACGCAGAGGAGTTTATAACCCAACTTCTAATTTCAATTTCTCAACAATAGGTTATAAAATGACTAGCCAAGCTATTTATAATGCATGTCTAAGGTCTTTCATTAATCATTAGGTAACCATTAGTAGGTTACTTAATGCTTAGGAAAGTCACTAAGTACATTTAACTTGCTAAGCACACGGATTAGCACATAATCGAACTAAAACATTTACTAATGAGTATACTAACTTCAAAATAATTAACTTAGGCTAATCCTTGATGATCTTGGGTAGCAAGAGTCATCTTTCCTCCCTAGGAGGGTAATCACCCGTAGCTGCCACCTCAAAATGAGAAGAGTAATGCATGCTTGCCACCTCCTGCTTGGGTGCCTGAATGTGGGCTTACAAAGTGGCGCAATCTTCCTCTTCCACATGGCTTTATCTTCATCCATGAGTCACATGGTGACTAGGCTTAGGGTACCAGCCAACCTAGCACACACCTTGGTGGAGATAACCCACCTAGGAGGGTAAAACTCCTTTACTAAGGAAGCTGCCGTGGGAGTGCCGTGTGGACTGTGTTTTCAAGCAGTAAGTGTTACTCCTTTGTAGTGACTAATCCTTAGTTTTCTTCAGGAGGGAAACCTCAAGATGTCTAGAAATCGCCCGTTTTAAAAATCATGATTTGGGCATCAGCAAGTACCTCAATCACCAGGATCTTTCTAACCATGCAAATTCGGACGCCTGCTGGGTAGCTTTGACAAAATAACTGAATTAACCCCCTTAACACGCTCTTCTGCCTTTGTACTTAACATAAGAAATAAACTAGACTAGCAAAAAAAGAATTGCAATATTTGGATGTCGTTTCATCTAGACAATAATAAAAACAATACCAAGTAAAAACTGCCCCAAACCTGTAACCTGGACAGTTTGAGTTCGAGAGCCAATTAGAAGTATCAAATGAAGTCCAAATGAGCGAAAACTTATTTTGTTAGAAAGATAACGTCTTGGACTTCACACCCATGGAAAAATAATTGACTTAAACCTTAAATAAGACTAAGTAATTAGGCTCACAAAAACTAGGCGTCCTACTGCAATAAATTCGACAACTAGTTCCTCCTGAACTTGCAAAAATTTGATTGCTTCTCTAGACATTTGATGACTAATTTGGATTTTCTTAACTGCCATAAACCTCCAAATTAGTGTTCCTTGATGGATTTACAATATTCTCCCCTTGTTGAGAAGGATTTGCCCTCAAATCCAATGGGTAAGCATGGATGGATTGGACTCCTGTTAAAAAATAACTAACCAAGCAAATAAGGCCTCCTTGGTTCGAATTGGTGGGTTTGGAAAATGGTCATGGCGTCATTTGGGAAGGGATATTCTGATTGCTTTGGACCATTGAAAGGCCACTCTTTGAAGGGTATAAGCTCGATATGCATGGCTTTGAAAAGTGGCCTGCTTGAAGTGGGAAAAAAAATCAGAATGTTCTTGTTCCTTTGGTTTATAGAGTTCAGAATAATCATAAGTTGAAGCAGGAAGGTCAACCTAGCTAATGGGAACATTGTAGGCATAGTTTTCTTCAATAATAAGCAATGAGCATAACTTACTCGGAAACATGTTACTAGAGCGAAAGCTTTATTTTTTTGTATCTTCTTTTGGTTCGGTCTAAGTTTGCTCCAAAGGAAGTATGTCACCCTCATCGGCTTTTATTATGAGTTCCTCTTGAGTTTTCTCTGGATCACCCTCATCATCCTTATCAATTTCGGACTCTTTTACAGCCTCTCATTCGGCTAATGTGATGATTCTTTGGTTTGTGGAATCCGAAGCCAAGTGCCCAAATCCTTGGCACTGAAAACATCTTGGGATACTCTTAGGAATGGGTTTAGATCTTTCTTAAGGTGATTGGCTATTTAGTAGAGCTCGATTTTTTTGTAGTGTGGAGGGTGGTGAAACTGTGGGTTTAAGTAAGGGATTAAAACTCCCCTCATAGAAAGGTAGGCTTAGGGGTGTAGGCTTAGAGAACTCACACTGGAAAGGCTTGAATCTTCCTTGTTGCACAGGTTTATGAGCAAGAACACATACCTTATCAAAAGTAGTAAATTGTTACAACTCCACCACGTTAGCATACTTAGGGTCAAGACCACCCAAGTACCTAGCAATTATCTGTTCTTCAGGCTCCCGAATGTCACATTTAATTAGGAGCTTTTCGAACTCTCTTGTGTATTCCTCAACAATTAAATTTCCCTGAGTCAAGTTATGTAACTAGGAATTAATTTCTTGGAGATACGTAGCTGGAAGGAATCGGGACTTCAGTTCGGATTTCATTTTCTCCCAGGTTCTGATTTTACCTTTTTTGATTTTGGATCTCTCAGCACAAAGGTTAGTCCACCAAAAGGACACATACCTTCGAAGCCTAAGTGCAACCAGCTTCACTTTCTTGTCATCTAGAATGTCCTTGTAATCAAAAATGCATTCCACAATGTGTAACCATTCCAGAAACTCATTAGGATCCAGTTTATCCACGAACTCGAGAATTTCAACTTTGAAATCATTTGAGTTTTGGGGCGTTCTTCTAGCATCTCTAATCCTTCTTTGAGCTTCCTCATCACGTGAAGAACTGTTCATATTACTTGCTTCATCTTCATTTATAAACAGATGCATTTGGACTTTTAAGAGCCTTTTGCTTCTGTTTCATGTCATTTCCCAACTGCTTTTGCAGGTACTCATTTTGTTCCTTCAATTCTGGCTTTGATGAAGATACAGCTTGATAATTCTTCATAAGAGCTTCAAACTTTTCTTCAAAGGTCATTTCACTGATACTAGCCATGTTGAAACTTAAGAACCCGAACCAAGGCTAGAATAATTTTCTTATGTTTCGAAATTTTGTGGCGTGACTGGGGAGAGAAACGTGTGCGGGTTTGATTTCAGGCCAAGAATGAACTTGCTCTAATACCAAAATTGATGTAGTCATGCTAAGAGGCAGAGGGAATGAAAGGAAAGCTCAAGTGTTTAGTGAGAGGAGAAAAGATGGTGTAGGAAAGCAAGGGAAATGGCTTGGGGAAAGAAACAGAAAAGAGTGCCTTGAATAAGGCTCAATGGCCTGAAACTGAAAGATCGATAACACTGAAACATTTCTTAGACACAGATTTCATCACTAAGAACTATTTCAGGGCCCTTTATCCTAGATTAGGATACATATTTGACCACTTAATCAAGATTGAGACTCACTTAAACACCACTCTAATTGGCCGAATTAGAGATAAGCAAGTAGAGAATTTAAAGTAACATACAGAGGACTTTATAAGCTGACTTCTGATTTCAATTTCTCAACACATGGTTACAAAATGACTAGCCAAGCTATTTATAATACACGCCTAAGGTCTTTCCTTAATCATTAGGTAACCATTAGTAGATTACTTAATGCTTAGGAAAGTCACCAAGTACATTTAACTAGCTAAGCACACGATTTAGTACATAACCAAACTAAAACATTTTCTAATGAGTACACTAACTTCAAAATAATTAACTTAGGCTAATCTTTGATGATCTTAGGTAGCAAGAGTCATATTTCCTCCCTAGGAGGGTAATCACACACAGCTGCCACCTCAAAAGGAGAAGAGTAATGCATCCTTGCCACCTCCTACTCAAGTGTCTGAATGTAGGCTTGCAAAGTGGCACAATCTTCCTCTTCTGCATGGCTTTATCTTCATTCATGAGTCACATGGTGACTAAGTTTAAGGTACCGGCCAACCTAGCACAGGCCTTGGTGGAAGTAACCCACCTGGGAGGGTAAAACTCCCTTGTTAAGCAAGCTACCGTGGGAGTGCCGTGTGGACCGTGTCTTCAAAGAGCAAGTGTCACCCCTTTTTGGTGACTATTCCTTGGTTTTCTTCAAGGGGGAAACCCCAAGATTTCTAGAAACCCTCCTTTTTGAAAATTACGATTTGCACATCATTAAGTACCTTAATCACCAAGATCTTTCTAACCATACAAATTCTGATGCCTGCTGGGTAGCTTTGACAAAATGACTGAATTGACCCCTTTAACGTGCTCTTCTACCCTTGTGCTTGGCATAAGAAATAAACTAGACATTCTAAATGAACTAACAAAAAATGAACTACAATGTTTGGATATCACTTCATCTAGAAAATAATAAAAACAATACCGAATAAAAACTATCCCAAAACTACAGCCTAGACAGTTTGAGCTCAAGAGCTGATTAGAAATATCAAATAAAGTCTAAATGAGTTAAAACTTATTTTGTTATGCTAATGCATAAATATTTGGCTTAAACCTCAAAGATGCATAAGTAATTAGGCTCAAAAAAACTAGGTATGCTACTGGAATTAATCCAACAACTAGTTCCTCTTCAACTTGCAAAAATTTGATTGGTTCTCTAGACATGTGATGACTAATTTGGATTCTCTTGATTGCCATGAACCTCCAAATTAGTGTTCCTTGTGGGATTTACATCATCCTCCCCTTGTTGAGAAGGATTTGCCCTTAAATCCAATGGGTAAGCATGGATGGATTGAACTCCGGTTGAAAAATGACTAACCAAGCAAATAAGACCTGCTTGTTTCAAATCGGGTGGGTTTAGAGAATGGTCATGGAGTTGTTTAGGAAGGGACATTCGAGCTTCTTTGGACCATTGAAAGGCCACTCTTTGAAGGGTGTAATCTCAATATGCGTGTCTTTGAAAAGTGGGTTGCTTGACGTGGGAAAAAAATTAGAATATTATCGTTCCTTTGGTTTGTAGACTTTAAAATAATCATAAGTTGAAGCAGGAAGATCAACTTATCTAATGGGAACATTATGGGAACAGTTTCCTTCAGTAATAAGCAATGAGCATAACTTACTAGAAAATGTGTTACTGGAGCGAAAGCTTTGTTTTTTTGCATCTTCTTTTGTTTCAGTCCAAGTTTGCTTCAAAGGAAGCATGTCACCCTCGTCAGCTTTCACTATGAGTTCCTCTTGAGTTTCCTCAAGATCACCCTCATCATCCTTATCGATTTCAGACTATTTTGCAGCCTCCCATTCAGCTAATGTGATAATTCTTCGGTTTGTACAATCCAAAGCCAAGTGCCCAAATCCGTGGCACTTTAAACATCTTAGGTTACTCTTAGGAATCGGTTTAGATCCTTCTTGAGGTAATTGGTAGTTTAGTGGGGCTGGGTTTTTTTTGTGGTGTGGAGGGTGGTGAAACTGTGGGTTTAAGTGAGGGATTAAAACTCCCCTCATAGAAAGGTAGGCTCGGGGGTGTAGGCTTAGACAACTCACGCTAGAAAGCCTTGAATCTTCTTTGTTGCTCAACTTTATAAGCATAAACACATACCTCACCAAAAGTAGTAAACTGTTGTAACTCTACCATGCTAGTATACTTAAGGTCAAGACCACCCAAGTACCTAACAATTGTCTGTTCTTCAGGCTCCTAAATATCACATTTAATTAGGATATTTCCGAACTCTCTTGTATATTCTTCAACACTTAAATTTCCCAGGGTCAATTTATATAACTAGGAATTAATTTCTTGGAGATACGTAGCTGGAAGGAATCGGGACTTCAGTTTGGATTTCATTTTCTCCGAGGTTCTGATTTTGCCTTTTCTGTTTTTGGTTCTCTTAGCACAAAGGTTAGTCCACCAAAGGGATGCATACCTTCGAAGCCTAAGTGTGTAACCATTCCAGAAACTCATCAGGATCCAGCTTACCCTCAAACTCAAGAATTTCAACCTTGTAATCATTTGAGTTGTGGGGCATTCTTCTTGCACCTCTAATCCTTCTTCAAGGTTCCTCATCACTTAAAGAACTGCTTAAGTTACGTGCTTTATCTTCATCATGAACAAATGCACTTGAACTTTCAAGAGCCTTTTGCTTCTATTTCATGTCATTTCCTAGCTGCTTTTGCAGGTACTCATTTCGTTTCCCTAATTCTACATTTGATGAAGATATAGCTTGATAATTCTTCATGAGAGCTTCAAACTTTTCTTCAAAGGTCATTTCACTGATACTAGCCATGTTGAAACTTAAGAACATGAACCAAGGCTAGAATAATTGTTTTGTGTTTTGAAATTTTGTGGCGTAATTGGGGAGAGAAACATGTGTAGTTTGGATTTCAGGCCAAGAATGAACTTGCTCTGATAGCAAAATTGATGTAGTCATGCTAGGTGGAAGAGGGAATGAAAGGAAAGCTCAAGTGTTTAGTGAGAGGAGAAAAGATGGCCTTGGAAAGCAAGGGAAACAGCTTGGAGAAAGAAAGAGAAAAGAGTGCCTTGAATAACGTTCAATGGCTTAAAACTGAAAGATCGATAACACTGAAACATTTCTCAGATACAGATTTCACCACTAAGAACTATTTTAGGGCCCGTAATCCCAAATTAGGATACATGCTTCACCACCTAATCAAGATTAAGACTCACTTGAACACCACTCTAATTAGCCGAATTAGGGATACGCAAGTAGAGAATTTAAAGTAACACCCACAGGGGTTTATAACCCAACTTCTGATTTCAATTTCTCAGCACTTGGTTATAAAATGACTAGCCAAGGTATTTATAATAGATGCCTAAGGTCTTTCCTTATCATTAGGTAACTATTAGTAGATTACTTAATGCTTAGGAAAGTCACTAAGTGCATTTAACTAGCTAAGCACATGGTTTAGTACATAACCAAACTAAAACATTTACTAATGAGTATACTAACTTCAAAATAATTAACTTAGGCTAATATTTAATGATCTTTGGCAGCAAGAGTCATCTTTCCTCCCTAGGAGGGCAATCACACATAGCTGCCAACTCAAAACGAGAAGAGTAATGCACGCTTGCCACCTTCTGCTTGAGTGTCTGAATGTAGGCTTACAAAGTGGCATAATCTTCCTCTTCCACATGGTTTTATCTTCATTCATGAGTCACATTGTGACTAATCTTAAGGTACCAGCCAACCTGGCACACGCCTTGGTGGAAGTAACCCACCTGGGAGGGTAAAACTCCTTCAATAAGCAAGCTTCCGTGGGAGTACCGTGGGGATCGTGCCGTCAAGGAGCAAGTGTCACTCCTTTTTGGCGACCAATCCTTGGTTTTCTTTAGGGGGAAGTCTCAAGATGTCTTAGCAAACCCCCTTTTTAAAAATCACAATTTGGACATCATTATGTACCTTAATCACTAAGATCTTTCTAACCGTGCAAATTCTGACGCCTGTTAGGCAGCTTTGGCAAAACGACTGAATTGACCCCTTTAGCATGCTCTTCTACCTTCGTGCTTACATAAGAAATAAACTAGACATCCTAAATGAACTAACAAAAAAATAATCACAATATTTGGACATCATTTCATCTAGAAAATAACAAAAACAATACCAAGTAAAAACTGTCCCAAAACTGCAGCCTGGATAGTTTGAGTTCAAGAGCTAATTAGAAATATTAAATGAAGTCCAAATGAGTTGAAACTTAATTTGTTAGAAATATAACGTCTTAGACTTCCCATCCATGGAAAACTATTTGACTTAAACCTCAAATAGGCCTAAGTAATTAGGCTCACAAAAACTGGGTGTGCTGCTGGAATTAATCTAACAACTACTTCCTCTTGAACTTGCAAAAATTTGATTGCTTCTCTAGACATATGATTACTAATTTGGATTCTCCTGACTTCCATGAACATCCAAATTAGTGTTCCTTGAAGGATTTACATCATCCCCCCCTTGTTGAGAAGGATTTGCCCTCAAATCTAATGGGTAAGCATGGGATTGGACTCCGGTTGAAAGATGACTAACCAGGCAAATAAGGCCTTCTTGGCTCAAATCGGGTGGGTTTGGAAAATGGTCATGGAGTCATTTTGGAAGGGATATTCTGGTTGCTTTGGACCATTGAAGGGCCACCCTATGAAGGCTGTAAGCTTGGCTTTGAAAAGTGGCTTGCTTGAAGTGGGAAAAAAATCAGAATGTTTTCGTTCCTTTGGTTTGTAGAGTTTAGAATAGTCATAAGTTGAAGCAGGGAGATCAACTTGGCTAACGGGACATTATGGGCACAGTTTCTTTCAGCAATAAGCAATGAGCATAACTTACTCGGAAACGTGTTACTAGAGCAAAAGCTTTGTTTTTTATATCGTCTTCTGGTTCAGTCCAAGTTTGCTCCAAAGGAAGGATGTCACCCTCGTCAGCTTTCACTATGAGTTCCTCTTGAATTTTCTCAAGATCACCCTTATCATCCTTTTCAATTTCGAACTCTTTCACAACCTCCCATTCGGCTAATGTGATGATTCTTTAGTTTGTACAATTCGAAGCCAAGTGCCCAAATCCTTGGCACTTAAAACATCTTGGGATACTCTTAGGAATGGGTTTAGATCCTTCTTGAGGTGATTGGCTGTTTAGTGGAGCTGGGTTTTTTTGTGGTGTGGAGGGTGGTGAAATTGTGGCTTTAAGTAAGGGATTAAAACTCCCCTCATGGAAAGGTAGGCTCGGGGGTGCAGGCTTAAAGAACTCACGCTGGAAGGGCTTAAATCTTCTTTGTTGCTCAACTTTATAAGCAAGAACACATACCTCGTCAACAGTAGTAAACTATTGCAACTCCACCACATTAGCATACTTAGGGTCAAGACCACCTAAGTACCTAACAATTGTCTATTCTTCAAGCTCCTGAATGTCACATTTAATTGGGAGGTTTTCGAGCCCTCTTGTGTATTCCTCAATAGTTAAATTTGCCTATGTAAAGTTATGTACCTAGGAATAAATTTCTTGGAGATACGTTGCTGGAAGGAACCGGGACTTCAGTTTGGATTTCATTTTTTCTCCCAGGTTCTGATTTTGCCTTTTTTGTTTCTGGTTCTCTTAGCACAAAGGTTAGTCCACCAAAGGAACGTATACCTTCGAAGCCTAAGTTTAACCAGCTTCACTTTCTTGTCATCTGGAATGTCCTTGTAATCAAAAACTCCTTCCACAGTGTGTAACCATTCCAGAAACCCATCAGGATTCAGTTTACCATCAAACTCAGGAATTTCAACTTTGAAATCATTTGATTTTTGGGGCGTTCTTCTAGCACCTCTCATCCTTCTTTGAGGTTCGTCATCACTTGAGGAACTGTTTAAGTTACTTGCTTCATCTTCATCATGAACATATGCACTTGGACTTTCAATAGCCTTTTGCTTCTGTTTCATGTCATTGCCCAGCTGCTTTCACAGGTATGCATTTTCTTTCTCCAATTCTGCCTTTGATGAAGATACAGCTTGATAATTCTTCATAAGAGCTTCAAACTATTCTTCAAAGGTCATTTCACTAATGCTAGCCATGTTGAAACTCAAGAACACGAACTAAGGCTAGAATAATCTTTTTGTGTTGAGAAATTTTATGGCGTGACTGGGGAGAGAAACGTGTGCGGGTTTGATTCAGGCCATGAATGAACTTGCTCTGATACCAAAATTAATGTAGTCACACTAGGATGAAGAGGGAATGAAAGAAAAGCTTAGGTGTGTAGTGAGAGGAGAAAAGATGGCGTGGGGAAGCAAGGGAAATAGCGTGGAGAAAGAAAGAGAAAAGAGCTCCTTGAACATGGTTCAATGGCGTGAAACTGAAAGATCGATAACATTGAAACATTTCTTACATGCAGATTTTACCACTAAGAACTATTTCAAGGCCCTTAATCCCAGATTAGGATACATATTTCACCATCTAATCAAGATTAAGACTCACTTGAACACCACTCTAATTGTCCGAATTAGGGATGGGCAAGTAGAGAATTTAAAGTAACACACAGAAGAGTTTATAACCCATCTTCTGATTTCAATTTCTCAACACTTGGTTACAAAATGACTAGCCAAGCTATTTGTAATGCATGTCTAAGGTCTTTCCTTAATCATTAGGTAAGCATTAGTAGATTACTTAATACTTAGGAAAGTCACTAAGTATATTTAACTTGCTAAGCATACGGATTAGTACATAATCGAACTAAAACATTTACTAATGAGTATTCTAACTTCAAAATAATTAACTTAGGCTAATCCTTGATGATCTTAGGCAGCAAGAGTCATCTTTCCTCCCTAGGAGGGTAATCACACATAGCTGCCACCTCAAAACGAGCAGAGTAATGCATGCTTGCCACCTCCTGCTTGAGTGCCTAAATGTAGGCTTGCAAAGTGGCACAATCTTCCTCTTCCACATGGTTTTATCTTCATTCATGAGTCACATGGTGACCAAGCTTAAGGTACCAACCAACCTAGCACACACCTTGGTGGAGGTAACCCATCTAGGATGGAAAAACTCCTTTGCTAAGCAAGCTATTGTGGGAGTACCGTGTGAACCGTGTTTTCAAGCGGCAAGTGTCATTCCTTTTTGGTGACTAGTCCTTGGTTTTCTTTAGGTGGGGAAACCCTAAGATGTCTAGAAATCCCCCCTTTTTGAAAATTACGATTTTGACATCACTAAGTAGCTTAATCACCAAGATCTTTCTAACCGTGCAAATTCTAATGCCCGCTAGGTGGCTTTGACAAAACGACTGAATTCACCCCTTTGACGTGCTCTTATGTCTTTGTTCTTAACATAAGAAACACAACATTTGGATGTCCTTTCATCAAGAGAATAATATAAATATTACCGAGTAAAAACTGTTCCAAAACTGCAGCCTGGATAGTTTGAGTTCAAGAGCTGATTAGAAGTATCAAATGAAGTCCAAATAAGCTGAAACTTCCTTCGTTAGACAGATAACTTCTTGGACTTCACACCCATTGAAAAATATTTTGGCTTAAACCACAAAGGGGCCTAAGTAATTAGGCTCACAAAAACTGGGTGTGCTGCTGGAATCAATCCAACAACTAGTTCCTCTTGAACTTGCAAAATAGTGATTAGTTCTCCGGACATTTGATGACAACTTTGGATTCCCTTGACTGCCATGAACCTCCAAATTAGTGTTCGTTGAGGGATTTACACCATCCTTCCCTTATTGAGAAGGATTTCCCCTTAAATCCAATGGGTAAGCATGGATGGATTGGACTCCGATTGAAAAATGACTAACCAAGCAAATAAGGCCTTGTTGGTTCGAATCTGGTGGGTTTGGAAAATGGTCATAGAGTTGTTTGGGAAGGGATATTCTGGTTGCTTTGGAGCATTGAAAGGCCACTCTTTGAAGGGTGTAAGCTCAATATGCGTAGCTTTGAAAAGTGGCTTGCTCAAAGTGGGAAAAAAATCAGAATGCTCTCATTCCTTTGATTTGAAGAGTTTAGAATAATCATAAGCTGAAGTAGGAAGATCAACTTGGATAACGGAGCATTATGGGCATAGTTTCCTTCAGTAATAAGCAATGAGCGTGACTTACTCGGAAACTTGTTACTAGAGCGAAAGCTTTGTTTTTTTCCATCTTCTTTTGGTTTAGTGCAAGTTTGCTCCAAAGGAAGCATGTCACCCTCATCAGGTTTCACTATGAGTTCCTCTTGAGTTTCCTCAAGATCACCCTCATCATCCTTAACAATTTCGGACTCTTTCACAGCCTCCCATTTAGCTAGTGTGATGATTCTTCGGTTTGTACAATCTGAAGCCAAGTACCCAAATCCTTGGCACTTAAAACATCTTGGGATTTTCTTAGGAATGGGTTTAGATATTTCTTGAGGTGGTCGGCTGTTTAGTGGGGCTGGTTTTTTTAATGGTGTGGAGGGTGGTGAAACTGTGGGTTTAAGTAAGGGATTAAAATGCCCCCCATAGAAAGGTAGGCTTGGGGGTGTAGTCTTACAGAACTCACACTGGAAAGGCTTGAATCTTCTTTGTTGCTTAACTTTATGAGCCAGAACACATACCTCATCTAAAGTAGTAAACTGTTACAACTCCGCCACGTTAGCATACTTAGGGTCAAGACCACCCAAGTACCTAACAATTGTTAGTTCTTCAGGCTCCTGAAGATCACATTTAATTAGGAGCTTTTCAAACTCTCTTATGTATTCCTCAATAGTTAAATTTCCCTAAGTCAAGTTATGTAACTAGGAATAACTATCTTATAGATGCGTAGCTGGAAGGAACCGGGACTTCCGTTTGGATTTCATTTTCTCCCAGGTTCTGATTTTGCCTTTTCTGTTTCTTATTCTCTTAGCACAAAGGTTGGTCCACCAAAGGGATGCATACCTTCGAAGCGTAAGTGCAACCAGCTTCACTTTCTTGTCATCTAGAATGTCCTTGTAATCAAAAACTCATTCCACAGTGTGTAACCATTCCAGAAACTCATTAGGATCCAGTTTAAAACTCAGGAATTTCAACTTTGAAATAATTTGAGTTTTGGGGCGCTCTTCTAGCACCTCTAATCCTTCTTTGAGGTTCCTTATCACTTGAAGAACTGTTCATGTTACTTTCTTCATCTTCACCATGAACAAATGCACTTGGACTTTCAAGAGCCTTTTGCTTCTTTTTCATGTCATTTCCCAGTTGCTTCTGCATGTTCTCATTTTGTTTCTCTAATTCTGCCTTTGATGAAGATACGGCTTGATAATTCTTCATAAGAGCTTCAAACTTTCTTTCAAAGGTCATTTCATTGATACTAGCCATGTTGAAACTCAAGAATATGAACCAAGGCTAGTATAATTTTTTTGTGTTTTGAAATTTTATGGCGTGACTGGGGAGAGAAATGTGTACGGGTTTGATTTCAGGCCAAGAATGAACTTGTTCTAATACCAAAATTAATGTAGCCACACTAGGAGGAAGAGGAAATGAAAGGAAAGCTCAAGTGTTTAGTGAGAGAAGAAAAGATGGTGTGGGATAGCAAGGGAAATGGCATGGAGAAAGGAAGACAAAAGAGTGCCTTGAATAAGGTTCAATGGCTTAAGACTGAAAGATCGATAAAACTGAAATATTTCTTGGATACAGATTTCACCACTAAGACCTATTTCAGGGCCCTTAACCCTAGATTAATATACATATTTCACCACCTAATCAAGATTAAGACTCACTTGAGCATAACTCTAATTGACCGAATTGGAGATAAGCAAGTAGAGAATTTAAAGTAACACACAGAGGAGTTTATAACCCAACTTCTAATTTCAATTTCTCAACACTTGGTTACAAAAGGACTAGCCAAGCTATTTATAATACACGCCTAAGGGCTTTACTTAATCATTAGGGAGCCATTAGTAGATTACTTAATGCTTAGGAAAGTCACTAAGTACATTTAACTAGCTAAGCACACGGTTTAGTACATAACTAAACTAAAACATTTACTAATGAGTATACTAACTTCAAAATAATTAACTTAGGCTAATCTTTGATGATCTTAGGCAGCAAGAGTCATCTTTCCTCCCTACGAGGGTAATCACACACAGCTGCCACCTCAAAACGAGAAGAGTAATGCATGCCTGCCACCTCCTACTTAAGTGTATGAATGTAGGCTTACAAAGTGGCATAATCTTTTTCTACCACTTTGCTTTCTCTTCATTCATGAGTCACATGGTGACTAAGCATAAGGTACCAGCCAACCTAGCACACACCTTTGTGGAAGAAACCCAAATAGGAGGGTAAAATTCCTTTGCTAAGCAAGCTACCGTGGGAGTGCCGTGTGACCGTGTTTTTAAGCAGCAAATATCACTCCTTTTTGGTGACTAATCCTTGGTTTTCTTCAGAGGGGAGACCTCAAGATGTCTAGAAACCCCCCTTTTTAAAAATCATAATTTGGACATCATTGAGTACCTTAATCACCAAGACCTTTCTAACCGTACAAATTCTAATGCCTGCTGGGTAGCTTTGACAAAACGACTAAATTGACCCCTTTAACATGCTCTTCTACCTTTGTCCTTAACATAAGAAGTAAACTAAACATCCGAAATGAACTAAAAAAAATAATTACAATATTTGGATGTCATTTCATCTAGAAAAAGAATAAAAACAATATCGAGTAAAAACTGTCCCAAAACTGCAGCCTGGACAGTTTCAGTTCAAGAGCTAATTAGAAGTACCAAATGAAGTCCAAATGAGCTGAAAGTTATTTTGATAGAAAGATAACTTCTTGGACTTCACACCCATGTAAAAATATTTGACTTAAACCTCAAAGAGGCCTAAGTAATTAGGCTCACAAAAACTAGGTGTGCTACTGGAATTAATCCGACAACTAGTTCCTCTTGAACTTGTAGAAATTTGATTGGTTCTCTAGATATTTAATGACTAATTTGGATTCTCTTCATTGCCATGAACCTCCAAATTAGTGTTCCTTGAGGGATTTACATCATTCTCCCCTTGTTGAGAAGGAGTTGCCCTCAAATCCAATGGGTAAGCACATGGATTACGACATAACCGAACTGAAACATTTACTAATGAGTATACTAGCTTAAAAATAATTAACTTAGGCTAATCCTTGATGATCTTAGGCATCAAGAGACGTCTTTCCTCCCTAGGAGGGTAATCACACACAGCTTCCACCTCAAAACGAGAAGAGTAATGCATGCTTGGCACCTCCTGCTTAAGTACCTGAATGTAGGCTTACACAGTGGCACAATGTTCCTCTTCCACATAGCTTTATCTTCATTCATAAGTCACATGGTGACTTAGCATAAGGCACCAGCCAACCTAGCACACACCTTGGTGGAGGTGACCCACCTAGGAGGGTAAAACTCTTTTGCTAAGCAAGCTGCTGTGGGAGTACCATGTGGATCGTGTTTTTAAGCAGCAAGTGTCACTCCTTTTTGGTGACTATTCCTTGGTTTTCTTAAGCAGGGGAAACTGAAAGATGTCTAGAAACCCCCCTTTTTGAAAATTATGATTTGGAGATCATTAAGTACCTTAATCACTAAGATCTTTCTAACCGTGCAAATTCTAATGCCTGCTGGGCAGCTTTGACAAAACTACTAAATTCACCCCTTTGACGTGCTCTTCTGCCTTTGTTCTTAACATAAGAAATAAACTAGACATCCTAAACGAACTAATAAAAAAAGAATTACATTATTTGGATGTGATTTCATCTAGAAAATAATAAAAACAATACCGAGTAAAAACTATCCTAAAACTGCAGCCTGGACAGTTTGAGTTCAAGAGCTGATTGGAAGTATCAAATGAAGTCCAAATGAGCTGAATTGTTAGAAAGATAACTTCTTGGACTTCACACCATGGAAAAATATTTGACTTAAACCTCAAAGAGGCCTAAGTAATTAGGCTCACAAAAACTGGGTGTGCTGCTAGAATTAATCTGACAACTAGTTCCTCTTGAACTTGCAAAAATTTGATAGGCTCTCTAGACATTTGATGACTAATTTGGATTCTCTTGACTGCCATGAACCTCCAAATTAGTGTTCCTTGAGGGATTTACATCAGAAGGGGCTGGACGTGCCTTATATGTAGGGTGGACGTCCCTCTTGGAATGGGTGTTGAGAAATTGAAATTAGAAGTTGAGTTATAAACTCCTCTGTGTGTTACTTTAAATTCTCTATTTGCTTATCTCTAATTCGGCCAATTAGAGTAGTTTTCAAGTAAGTATTAATCTTGATTAGGTGGTGAAATTTGTATCCTAATCTAGAATTAAGGGCCCTGAAATAGTTCTTAGCGGTGAAATCTGTATATAAGAAATGCTTCAGTTTTATCGATCTTTGAGTTTTAAGCCATTAAACCTTGTTCAAGGCACTCTTTTCTCTTTCTTCTCCATGCCATTTCCCTTGCTTTCCTATGCAATCTTTTCTCCTCTCACCAAACGCTTGAGCTTTCTGTTCATTCCCTCTTCTTCCTAGTGTGACTACATCACATAAGCACAGCCTACTACCGGTCGCTACGCCTTTAAACCCCAAAGGGCTAAGGTCCTATAAAGCATGACCTACCTTCAGTCACTACACCTTTAGCTCTTCCAGGGGCTCAGGTCTTATAGCACGGCCTATGGCTTGTTGCTATGTCCTTGGCCCCAAGGGGCTAAGGGGTCGTAGAAGCTGAAGACCTGTAGTTTAACACCCCAAATTTGCATAATTCACTGGTTGCATTCTCATCAATTAAAATCATCAATTAGTAGTGATATCCCAAATGATCAGGGCATCACTGCTATCCAAAAAGGACAAGGCTTGGCTTAAAAATAACTAAGGTGAACATCGTTACCACTACACGGCATTTGTTAAAGCAAACCACCAAATTAACATCAATAGTAACTAACAATCTCAACGTTTACACCAAAATATAGTAACTCTTAGCAGAGTACATAGTTCTAAAATATCTCATAATATAGTGCTCAAAATATTTAAACACTGAAACCCGCTATTCCTTTCAGACTTTCCCACTCACTTATCTTCTCCAGTTGGCCTGCCAGCCGAAGGGCGATTCACTGAGCATTCTCCTAAAAGAAAACATGAAAACATTTCGAACTATGAGCCGAAGCGCAATATATGCATTTCTATATTGTTAAATGTTCTTACAAAAACTGATTGGGCCGGCATTGTAATTCATTTTAATTTAAAATAGGGAATGAGATAAATATAAAACTGCATTGTCAATTATTATCTGATAGTAAACCTCTAGTAACTGTTACGATCTAAAGATAGGTGAACACCTGCCAAGCCGAGCGAGGGACTTGGCTAGAAGCCATGCAGGTAACTGAAGGGCAATGCCCTGTAACTAATAACTAATGGGGTCACTAATTATGTGATAAACTACTGATTAAACTGATTCATTGATGTACTTACAAAAATATTATAATTTTGATAAACACGTGCTGGTTTCGAAAGATACAGACGATGAACATACTTGGGACTTTTAATGAAATCTCACTGAGTATAATTATGCACAAAAGGGGAGGAAATGATAGATTAGGCCTTGATTCTACTCAAAAATATCGTTATAGGAACATATAGTAAGCGAATGTATTTATTTTCATGGTTAATACTTTAGTAAAAGAAAAAGTAAGGGCGTAATAGGGGCTAAAGTAAATGACTCGTAACCTAATCACCTAATCTCCATTTGAGACATAATTTCCCAATATAGAAAGCTTAAGAAGTCCCAAAGAACTTTCATTTAGAAAAAAAACATGATTCTCACGATAGAGTTCCCAAAATGAGGATAGAGCACAAGTGTGCCAGTTTTGGTCTATCCTGCGCCGTTCTAGTAAAGTAGCAATAACTTTTTCCACAGACCTCAGATAAGGCGATTCAAAAGCCATTTGAAATTTAAGTCACTGATCTATCTGCCCATCAAAAATTATAATTTTTGGTTGGGCCGCTCATTGCCAGTTAATTAGCAAATCCTGTCTGGGTTTCTGTTATATCCCAGCCCCCACTGTCATTGTTTTTTTCCTCTTTATTCAACAAATCCTCATCTAAAATAACTCCTTAAAATCATTTAACAAAGTTTTGGTCCTTTCCAACACCATACAAAACCACCACACTCAATTTCACTTCATAATCGTATACATCAAAAATTCATTTCTTAATCAAATATGCACAAATAACAATCTTGCTATTAGAGGAAAGCTAAATATTGCATAATAATTTAAACCCTAACTTTTGGCCAACATAGATCCACCTTAACTCATTAAAAATCTCACCAATATCACCATAATCATTTATGATGCTAAAGATTGCTAAAACAAATACAAAACCACTCATAAACATCACTTAGGGTTAAGCTTGCAGGATCATGAACAATCTCAACTCCCACTTACTCTCAAGCTTCTCCAACAATTTCAATGCCAAAATAACTCTTATTTCATATCAAACCACCATGATCAGTTATCAAAAATAACAAAACAAGAATCAAAACTAAGATAAAATCGAAGCCAACAAGATCAAGATTACGGTTTACTTACTTTGATCTTGAAAAAAGTAAAGATGAAGGTAATGTTTGGTGGTTTTGAGGATTTAGGATGATGGCTAGTGGTACTGGGGTGTTATGGGGGGGTTCAGAGGCAGCCAAGGCTGACCAAAAAACATCAAGAAAAGGTGGCAGCAGCTAAGGGGAAGGGGGTGGCCGAAAAGAGAGAGAAATAGGAGACAGGAAGTGGCTTAGGCTTGGTTGTGTTTTTTTTGACTTATCTAACAAACTTGACTGAGTTTTGATCCCCCGCAAAAGTAACTTTTGCTAACCATGGCTAAGCTTAAATCATGGTGATTAGCTAGGTTAATAATGCGAACTTGGTTGGTTTCAAATTGGGCCGAAATAAGTTGGGTTCGGGAATAAAATGCTCCGTTATGATAACATTTTTACGTAACTCAAAATTAGATTTTTGTAATGTTATGGAAAACGAAATAAATCACTTAGATTAAACTTATTACAGCCTACTATCAATTCTTCCAAAATTTTCGTTAATAACTAAATAAATAAATAAAATCCGAATTGCCAAGTAAGGGCCGAAATGAAATTATTATTTTCTTTTTTCCACAGAGATGATCAAATGCGATAAATAAATATAAGAAAATCATTAAAATAAGGTAATTAAATAAATAAACTTAATTTAGGGTTGGGCTATTACCGCCTTCCCCCCTCAAAGAGTTTCGTTATCGAAACTCTTGAACTTTATCATATCATGCAAGATTACCTCAAATAAATGTAGGTGCTTGGCTTTCATTTCTTCTTCAATCTCCCAAGTGGCTTCTTAGGAGGTATGGTTTGTCCAAAGCGCCTTAACTAAAGGTATTTGCTTGTTGTGCAGCTGCTTAGTCCTATAATCTAGTATTTAGATTGGACGCTTCTCATATACTAGATCCTCAATGATTTCAATAGGTTCAGATACAATGGTGTGGTCTGCATCTGGAATATACTTCCTGAGTTGAGAGATGTGAAACACGTTATCCATGTGTTCTAGTTCTACTGGCAAATCCAGTTGACATGTTACGAGATTCAACTTTTTAATGATTTCATAAGGTCCAATACATCGTGGACTCAATTTGGCTCGTACTCCAAACCTCTTGATACCCCTGGCTGGTGAAACTTTCGGAAAACCTTTATCACCTACTTAAAAATCCAAAGGCCTCCTTCTCTTGCCCGCATAACTCTTTTGCCGACTCTGGGCAACCCTAATATGCTTCTGAATTTTTCTTATTGTATCAATGGTTTCCTAAATCATTTCGGGACCTATGATCAATGCCTCATCTAAATTGCTCCAGTACAGTGGGGTTCTATATTTTCTCCCATATAAGGCCTCAAATGGGGCCATTTTGATAGTATGCGGGTAGCTATTATTATAAAAAAACTCCACCAACGGTAAATCATCTTCCCTTTTCCCTTGCAACTCGAATAGACAAGCTCTTAACATATCCTATAGAATTTAATTCATTCTTTCAGTTTGCCTATCTGTCTCAGGTTGATAAGACCTACTAAAGTTCAATTTGGTCCCGAAGGCTTTCTAAAGTGCTTGCCAAAAATGGGCTTGAAATCTTTAGTCCCTATCTGATACTGTGTCTAAGGGGATCCTGTATGGATGAACTATCTCTTTAACATATAGTTGGGCTAGCTTTTAACTCCCCAAGTATCCCTATTGGCAGAAAATGGGCCGACTTGGTAAGTTGATCAACTATAGCCCAGATAGCATTCTTCTTCGAGGCAGAAAGGGGTAAACCCATAACGAAGTCCATTGAAATTGAATCCTACTTCCAAGTGGAAATTTCTAGGTGCCGTAGTTCACCCATGAGATGCTGATGCTCTCCTTTAACCGTCTGGCACGTTGGCCACTTGTCTATATAATATGCAACCTCTTTTTTCATATTATTCCACCAGAAGTATTATCTTAAGTCTCTGTACATCTTGGTGCCTCCTGGATACACCGAGTAGTGAGTATTGTGAGCCTCCTCTGGGATCTATTTTCTCAATTCCTCATTTTTGGGTACACATAGGTGATTTTCAAATCACACGGTCCTATCCTCATGTACTATAAACCCAGGGGACTTCCATTTCTCTAAATTTTGCTTTATTATTTTAAGTTTATAATCACTTTCCTGGTCCACCCGAATTTCCTCCACTATGGAAGGTCGTAAGGTAAGTGCCAATAATTGAACATTTGCTTGCCCATGAACACTAATTGAATTCCTAAGTCCTCAAGTTCTCTCAAGAGACTCAACTGAGTAATCACCACAGTGTTTGAGCTATGTTGCGCTTTCCTACTCAGGGCATCTGCTACAACATTTGCTTTTCCTGGACGATATTGAATCTGCAAATCATAATCCTTAAGTAACTCAAGCCAATACCATTGTCTCTAATTAAGCTCCTTCTGGATGAAGATATACTTCAAACTTTGATGGTCAGTATAGATCTCGTATGCTACCCCATATGAGTAATGTCTCCAAATTTTCATTGTAAAGACCATGGCTGCTAATTTCAAGTCATGGGTAGGCTAATTTTTCTCATAAGGCTTGAGCTGTTAAGAGGCATAAGCTACTACTTTTACTTTGTCTTCCTGCATCAGTACACACCCCAAACTATTCTTCGAAGCATCACTATAAATAGTATCCTCTTTACCCTCTACTGCTAGCGTTAGGATTGAGGTATTAGTTAATCGTTGCCTTAGCTCTTGAAAAACTCTCTCACACTTCTCTGTCCACTCAAATTTATTCGCTTTCTTTAATAGATTGGTCAGGGGTGAAACTATTTTCAAAAAGTCCTTGACGAACCTTCGATAATAGCCCACTAAACCTAGAAGGCTTCTAATCTCAATGACGTTGGTAGGCCTTGACCATTCCGTGATTGCCTTCACCTTCTGGGGGTCAACTTTGATTCCTTCTTTTATAACCACATGTCCCAAAAATACCACTTCTTCCAATAAAAATTCACACTTCTTTAATTTTCCATAAAGTTGTGCTCCCTCAAGGCTTGTAACACCGTCCTTAAAGGGTCGGTATCTTTCTCTCCATCTTTAGAATAGATAAGGATGTCATCTATAAACACAACTACAAAATTGTCTAGATAGGGTTTGAAGACCCTATTCATAAGATCCATAAAAGCTGCGGAGGCATTGGTGAGACCAAACAGCATCACTGTAAATTTATAGTGACCATACCTATTCTTAAGCGCAGTCTTGGGGATGTCTTCAGGTTTTATCCTAACTTGATTTTACCATGACCTCAAATCAATCTTAGAGAAGACTCCTGCTCCTTGCAGTTGGTTAAACAAGTCATCTATTCGCGATAAAGGGTACTTGTTGTTTATAGTGATCTTGTTCAACTCCCTATCTAATACATAGCCTTAAGGTTCCATCCTTTTCTTTACAAATAACACTGGAGCACTCCATGGTGACACACTTGGTCTGATAAGTCCCATTTATAACAGCTCATCTAACTGAATCCTCAGCTCCTTAAGCTCAGTTGGGAACGTACGATATGGGGCTTTGGAGATAGGTTGGACACTAGGGATTAATTCAATTCTAAAATTCAATTCTGCAGGTGAAGTCCTGATAACTCTTTAGGAAAAGCATCTCAAATTCACAAACTACAGGAATATTTCCAGCTTTCTCTTCTTTTGTTTAGGTGTCAATAGCATAACACTAATATCCAATATACCTCTGACATAATGGCTTACTTGCCTTTATAGTAGAAATTAAGGGACAAGTTTTTTCCTCTCTCTGCCTATAGAAACATACTTCTCTCCCTTTTTCATCCCTCAACATAACCTTAAGATCTTCACAGTCAATCTTAGCTCCATAAGTCTGCAACCAATTCATTCCCAAAATGATGTCAAAGTCAAGCAAATCAAATTAAATCAAATCCACAGGGAAGGTGGTTCCACCAATGGTAATGGGAACAAGTTTATAGGAGATGGGGCACTTAATCACAGAATCATTCGGTAGTTTGATCCTATAATTGGTTTTCATCCTCCTAGCCACAAAGTTTAATTGAATAGCAGATCAGGTGGATATAAATGAATGAGTAGCACTCAAATCAAACAATACACAAAATGGCTTTGAATTTAAAAGGAGAGTTTCAGCGACTATCATATCAGAGGTGGCAGCTTCCTTCTTGCTCATTACACACGCCCGTCCTACCAGTGCAGGCCTGGGTGGTAGGGCCCTTGGCGAGGGGGGCCAAGGGTTTTGTTGCATCCTTATCCGCCGCCTTCAGTCTTCTTAGGCAGGCAGTAATGAGGTGCTCCGAGCTTCCACACCACATGCATTTGTTGGTTTCTACTCGGCATTCAGGGGTTGTGTGATTTGTGCTTCTGTATTTCCCACACGGCTCTACTGAGCCTTTAGGATGGCTCTTTGGAGGAGCGGGAGAAGGTTTCTTCTAGTGCACACTCTCACTCGGAGTTCCTTGCTCAAACCCTTTTCTCTTTTGGTTGATCGGGTTCAGGGCTCTCAATTCTGCCTTCACTCATTCCACTTCAGCAGATCGCTCATATAGCTCTTGATAAGTCAAGATTGGTTGCCCTGCTAGCTGATTTCGAATGTAGAAGGCCAAACCCTCTTCGTACCTCCTCATTTTTAACCTTTTAATTGACAAATTTAGGGGCAAAACCTGGATAATTCTATAAACTTACTGACGTACTGCTTCACAGTCATATTACCACTCATCTTCAGCTCCATAAACTCTTTCTCCTTTTGTCTTTGGACCAGAACTAGGTAAAATTTTGCCCTCAACTCACCCAGGAATTTACTCCAAGTGAACTCAGTTCGTACGAGTCTACCCTTAATAGTGTTTCACCAAATATCCACTTCACTAGTCAAATAATACGTCCTAATGTTTACTTTCTTTTCTTCTAGCAGCTCTAACACTGTAAAGATTTTCCCCATTCCCCTTACCCATTACTCTAATACTACTGGATCATAATTTCCGTCATACACTTTAGGATTGCGTCGTGCTACCCTATCTGCTTATTTATCATCTTTAGGAAGGGGTTTCAGTAGATACTTAGGGAATCTGCTTCATTAGTTCAGCTACTAAGGCCGGCCAGTAGTTCGGGTCCGCAATGTTGTTAGCAAATTCAGGGGGAATTGGTGGCATTTGGATAAAATTTGGTGGCATATGATGTGAGGCTTGTTCACCCGATCCCTCGCCATGATCTAAGTTATCCTCTATATAAATCTCCGTATTGTTTTACACTGCCTCAGATATTCTGATCATCATTGAACGAAACAAGTTAATCACTAAAATACCAAAACATATAAGATCAGCATGCCCAACAAATGCATTTAATATAGCTCAAATGTTATTTAAAATAGAACCTAAAGCTTCATTATATCATTTCATAACTGCTTATCTACATATATAGCTACCTGTTTATATACGTGATCAGCAAAATATAACACATCTAGCTGACTAAGTAAGATCAGCCCTGGCTCCTACCTAAAACACTAACTAGCCCCTAGTCCCTAAGTCCGTTACATGCCCAAAAAAAGAAATGGACTATGTTATCATGGTTGAAAGGATTTGACTAACTAGATATAATGTCATATGCTACACAAAATGCTATTCAATCCGACCACACTATATATATGCGAGGCTCAAAATGTAACCTACTTAAGTCAACACTTGAAAAAAAACCTAACGATCCTTACAAATCGTAATATGGATTGGACTCATCCTCCAGCTCCTCGCCTGAGTCGAAAGCTGTTGTTCGATGCTCCAAACTCTACCTCGTTGATCTCCTGATCGACCTACTACTGTCGTACATCGTCTTCGACCTCTTG
This sequence comes from Carnegiea gigantea, assembly GCA_029747015.1. Lineage (NCBI taxonomy): Eukaryota > Viridiplantae > Streptophyta > Magnoliopsida > Caryophyllales > Cactaceae > Carnegiea > Carnegiea gigantea. The sequence continues at coordinate 101,580 of JAKOGI010001340.1, forward strand.
ATCCATTTGCTGCTCCTCTACTACCTCATCAATCTCCTGATCCTCCTCTAGATCATCCTTTTCCTCTAGATGGCCCTAGAAACCCTCCATGGGCTCGTCGTCAGAACTAACTATCAAAATCTCCAGTGTATCAGGGAGATCTACCACCATATGAGCCTCCCCAAGACTGTTGAGCATATGTGGAGTACCCAGTATAGGCGGCGAAGGTGGTCCCTGTACTAGTGCAGGTGGTGCAAGTGGGGTGTGTGCCTAGTGTAAAGGAAGGACATGCTGAAGAGTCTCCATGGTAAGCCCCTTCTGCTTGCACTCTTCCTATAATATCAACTCCTAAGTGATGGTAGCCCAAGCCCCTCGACCTGGAACCTAGGTTCGTTCTAACCTGGGTTCCCCATCATCATAAAATGATGATAATGGAGCCTGAACTCTACCCATGGATCAACCGTGGATAAGGACTATAGCAATCTGAATGCATGAACCGTGATGCTATGAAACTCAGAGAAAGGGTCCTACGCATGAGTTATCATGCTAGCATGCAATAGTGAAATACGGGCTACCACAGACGTACCAGGCATCATATTGACACCATAAGGATCCATCTAGCAAGGAAAGTACAAATGAGGGGCACGTAGAAGGTAAAAAATATGCATTGCTAATATCATAAGTCTATTTCTAATATCACAAATCTCTAATAGTATACGATGTTCCTTACTAATAGCCCTTCTCACCCTCCTATATCTAATGTCCATACACTGAATCCCATTAGAGAAAATCAAAACCTGGCTCTAATACTAAATCTGTAACATCCCAAATGTACACAATTCACTATTTGCGTTATAATTAATTAACATCATCAATTAGTAGTGATATCCCAAATGATCGGGGCGTTACCGTCGTCCAAAAAGGACAAGGCTTGGCTTAAAAATTATTAAACATAAGTAAGCTAAACATCGTTACCACCACACAGCATTTATAAAACCAAGCCATCAAACCAACATCAACAGTAACAAACAATTTCAAAGCTTACACCAAAATATAGTAACTCTTAGCAGAGTATGTAGCTCTAACATCAAAATATCTCACAATACAGTGCTCTAAACATTTTAGCACTAAAACACCACTATTCTTTTCAGACTTTCCCACTCACTTATCTTCTCCAGTTGGTCTACCAGCTGGAGGGCGATTCACTGAGCATTTCCCTAAAACAAAACATGAAAACATTTCAAAATGTGAGCAGAAGCTCAGTACATGCATTATATATTGTTAAATGTCCTTTGAAAAACTGATTAGGCCTTAAATTACAATTCATTTTAATTTAAAACAGGGAATGAGATAAATATAAAACTGCATTGTCAATTATTATCTGATAGTTAACCCCTAGCAACTGTTACAATCTGAAGATAGGTATACACCTGCCAAGCCGATCGGAAAACCTGGCCTGAAGTCACGCGGGTAACTGAAGGGCAATGCCCTATAACTGATAACTGATGGGATCACTAATTATATGATAAACCACTGATTAAACTGATTTATTAATGTACTTACCAAAACATTATAATTTTGATAAATACGTGCTGGTTTCTAAAGATACAGACAATGAGCGCACCTGGGACTTTTAATGAAATCTTAGTGCGTATGATTATGCACAAAGGAGGAGGAAATGATAGATTAGGCCAATTCTTTACAAAAATATCATTATAGGAACATATAGTTAACAAATGTATTTATTTTTATAGTTAATACTTTAGTAAAAGAAAAGGTAAGAGCTTAATAAGGGCTAAAGTAAATGGCTCATAACCTAATCTCCCAATCTCCATTTAAGACATAATTTCCCAATATAGAAAGCTTAAGAAGTCCTTAAAAACTTTCATTTAGAACATAAAGCATGATTCTCATGATGTGGTTCCCAAAATGGGGTTAGGACACAAGTGTGCCAGTTTTGGTCTAACCTGTGCTGTTCTAGTAAAATGGCAATAACGTTTTCCACAGACCTCATATTAAGGCGATTTAAAAGTCATTTAAAAGCTAAGTCACAGATCTATCTACCTACCAAAAATCATAATTTTTGGTTAGGCCGCTCTTTGCCAGTTTATTAGCAAATCTGCCCTATTTTCTACCATTTCCCAGCCCCCACTGTCATTGCTTTCTCCTCTTCGTTCAGACAAATCCTCATCTAAAATCACTACTTAAAATAATGTAACAAAGCTTTGGTCCTTCCCATCACCATACAAAACCACCACACTCAATTTCACTTCATAGTCATTTACATCAAAAATTCATTTCTCAATAAAATATACATAAACAACATGCTTGCCATTAAAGGAAGTTAAACCTTGCATAATCATTTAAACCCTAACTTTTGGCCAACTTAGATCCACCCTTAACTCATTTAAAATCTCACCAACATCACCATATTTATTTATGATGCTAAAGATTACCAAAACACCACCCATAAACATCACTTAAGGTTAAGCTTACATGATCATGAACAATCTCAACTCCACTTACTCTCAAGCTTCTTCAACAACTTAAACGCTAAAATAAGTCTTATTTATTATTAAAACATCGTGATCAATAATCAAAAATAACAAAACAAGAATCAAAACTAAGATAAAATCAAAACCAACAACATCAAGATTACGGTTTACTTACTTTGATCTTGAAAAAAGTAGAGATGGAGGTGACGTTTGGTGGTTTTGAGGAGTTGGGATGATGGCTAGTGGTACTACGGCGTTAGAGGGGCTTGGAGCAGCCAAGGCTAGCCAGAAAACACCAAGAAAAGGTGCCAGCAGCTTTGGGGAATGGGGTGGCCAAATAGAGAGAGAAAGAGGAGAGAGGAAGTAGCTTGGGTTTGGTTATGTTTTTTTGACTTATCTAACAAACCTATCTGAGTTTTTATCCCCCTAAAAGTAACTTTTGCTAACCATGGTTAAGTTTAAATCATAGTGATTAGCTAGGTTAATAATACAAACTTGTTGGGCTTCAAATTGGGCTGAAATAAGTTGGGTTCGGAAATAAAACGATCCGTAATGACAACGTTTTTACGTAACTCAAAATTAGATTTTTGTAATGTTACGGGAAACAAAGTAAATCACTTAGATTAAATTATTATGGCCTACTATCAATTCTCCTAAAGTTTTTGTTAATAACTAAATAAATAAATAAAACCCGAATTGACAAATGAGGGCCCAAATAAAATTATTATTTTCTTTTTTCCACCGAGATGATGAAATGCGATAAATAAATATGAGAAAATCATTAACATGAGGTAATAAATAAATAAACATGGGCTATTACATATAGTCCCAATGTTAAATTATATAAAGGCATGTATAGGGTAAAGTAAAATAACAATATAGAGGTAGCCAAAGGAAATCTTCATTGATATAAGGTTCAAGTACAATCGCTAATGAGTAAAAAAAAAAAAAAAAACAAATAGAAGGCACAAACTGGGAAAGGTGGAAAAGCCACAACCTTAGGTGTTGGGATCGTTGTAGTTGCTAGCCTCTTCACCAAGGCTGTCTAGAGGAGCAGTGATTCCAAGGTTGCCTGTCTCTTCATCATCAAAGACTTCATACGGAAACACGACCTCCTTAGGTTCCTACTGGGCTTGGACGGCGCTGCGGCGGTCTTCAAAGTTGTGAACCCACGCCTTAAAGATGCCCTTCAACTGAAAGTCTGTAGGGGCCAGCATCCCCAGAAGTTCACGGAAAACGAGGTTTGCTCCTCCTGGCCGCACTAGTATCCCTCCTCCTAACCCCACCGATACCTTGACTGCTCCGCTTTGGTTGCAGCATCTTGACCAGCAATCTTTTCATTCTCTAGCTAAATGTGAGCGCCTTCTAGCTGGCATGTAAGTCTTTACTCTCCTTCAGCAGTTCCTCCCTCTCTTTCTCCCACACCTCTTTCTCTTTCTTCAGCTTCTCCCAGTGGTGTTTCTACTTAGCCGCTGAGTCCTTAGCCTTGCGCTGGCCTCCCTAGCGGTGTTAGATCTTTTCCTCTGGATTGGAAGTGGAAGGTATAGACAACATCACCTTTAGGGCCTGGGTGAAGCCCTACTAGGTCATAACCAACATTAAGGGCATGGGACGTAAAGGAGAAGGAAAAGAGAGAAAACCGAAAGAATATGTTGCCTTTATCTCAGTGACAATCGTCAGTCACCTACAGCAGGTTGGCATAGACACATGAGTAAGATTCTATGAACAGGCGAGCCAGGTCCTATTTAGCCATGGGGTCAACTTCTAAGATGTTCATGGCCCCCGCAGACGGTTGGGAGGAGGCCATCACATAATACCGAGGGACTGACACACGGTTACCTTGAGAGTCCCTGGAAGGTGACGCCTCCTGTTGTCACTGGATTCTCCCTGGCAAGTTGACCCTCCTGACTCCTCTCTTGGTAGAGATCCCTGGGCTCTAGGCATCTCGTGGTGCAGCCACTTGCATGTGGCCGACGGGGGAAGGCTGAAGGCCACTATGGGAGGCTTCCTCGATTGAAATAGGATCTTGGGCACATGTCAGAGCATCGTGAGTTAGTTCTCAAATGTTGAAAATTGTTTGGCTGTGGGGAACTACAATTAAAGAAACTAACTTTCGCAACCTGGGACTCGACCCGATAGTACCTTTCCTCCTCCCGACGTTGGGCGAGTGCAGCATCGACTTCCTCAGGGTTGGCATCCCCACTCTTGAAGCAAGAAAACATTGCCCCAGCTTGCTCTGCATAAAGGAAAGGAAAGTCATATCAGAACTAAGAGAAGAAAAACATACTAGAGAAATGTTAAGTACCATTAGAGTATTTCTCAAGAATAAGGAGGTCAGCGACCGCGAGGAAAAAAATCATTTTTGAAATAGGATAGCTTGGGGAACTTAAAAGGTTCCCTATCACTCTATTTGACCCTTTAGTACTTGGCCTGTTAGCCCATCTCAACTATACACAACATAAATGAGGGTAGGGGTTTTGGACGGTTGTCCTCCCGAATGTAATACATGAACTACCGCATGGTAGCCCTTTCTTTGGAAGTCAGTTAACCAAAAGGGTTCCAGACTGGCTTGTCATCTTTCCAATAGGGAACGTCAGTCCAACCGATTACTCAGTGCACAAAGAGAAAGTCATATTTCTAGTTCTTTAGTTTTGACTTCTTCTCGATGACCATCATGAAACATTTTTGGTTGTTAAAGCTGTACCAACCAGTTTTCCCAGCCTTGCTCGGTGCCTTCTGCTCCGTGTGCACCAACCCAAATTCCCAGGCTGTGCAAGCTAACTTTCTCGAATTCGCAGGTAGCGATGAAGGAGCAAATGTTGTGCTAGAATGTAGGCACTATTTACGCGGGTGCCAACTCGTACTTGTTGAGAATCTCCAAAGCCACTTCGTGGAGGGAAATCTTAGGTTGTGCGTTAAGGGTGCCTGCAGATCGCGATGTATCCAAGAGCTGACCTATTCACCGTGGCATCTAGGATAGAGAGTATGAATTTATAGCCCGTAGGAAGAAGGTACTTCTCCTCCAGCGCCGGTCTCTTTAGGGACTGCATTATCTTTGGGTTAAGAAAATGCAAGCTCAGCCTATCTCCAAGATCTGAGCACTCGGATGCTCCCTAGAAGTGCGTACCTTTTGTAACAACTTCGTAAGACGGGCCCCTCTTGGTTGTAGAGATTAAGGAGTGAGAACTCAAAGAGTGGGTCTCACCCCTTCATTCGGAGAGGCTAGAACAGGTAGAATAGGCCTTAATGCTCCGTCTGAAAAGGTCAAAAGTAGAGTGTGAATTACCTGCTAAATATCCCTTGGCCATTAGCTTAGGAACGATTTTCAGCCTCATAGTGGTTTTGATTCGAGCCAGCTTGTGTTCCTAAACATCAAACATATGGGAAACAGCAATGTCAATTTCTTAGAGATAAACAACTTCCTCCTCAATGCTAAGGATGCTAGGGGTGGAGCAAAACTCGACCAAGAACACAATCTGGGCTCATAAATAGGCACCATATAAAGAATTTATTTAGGCTCCCTAAATTGATTATGTGGGGGAAAAAGGCCACCATCTGGCCATCCATGTTGGCTAAGAGGTTACAAAATTGGGGGTGATGGCCCTTTTCTTAAGGACCGGCTAATCTTTCTGGGACAGTCTCCCACGACGACATAACTTATTTAATATTACAAAGATAAGCCTCAAAATGGGGCATAGAAACGCCTACCTACAGGAGTTTGAAGGAGGTTAAATATTAATGTTGACGTTGAACGACTTTGCTTGAAGATGTGAAGAAATGAAGGGTGAAGATTCAACGGTGAGTTTAAAGAGGAAGAGGAAACTTAAGGAAGGGGGCAAAGCTTCTCTCTTGAACAAATTCACTTCTCTCTCTAAGGGTCTCAAAGAAAACACTAGGTCTGGTTTCCACTGAAACCCATCCCTCTTATATAGAGGTGGAAAGGCAGTAAATCAACAAGCCACTCGAGGCAGGGTAAAGCTGGAGCACCAGCCAAGCCATAACACATGGTAATAAAACATACATATACATTAAATAAACAAAAAAACAAAAAATAATAAAGTTGTCATATCATGTGCTGGGTCTCACCAGAGGGATAGGGATCTTGAGTTATGCTCCCGCACGACCCTATGTCGTCCACTATAACTTTTATCTGTAGGGCTAAGGGTCCTATAGCATAGCCCATGGCCTGTCCCCACACCTTTAGTTCCCAAGGGGCAAAAGGTCTAATAAGCACGGCATATGGCCTGCCGTTACACCTTTAGCCCTCGAGGGGCTAAGGGTCTCATGGCATGGGCCATGGCCAATCACTATACCTTTAGCCCACAAGGGGCTAAGGTTCTCATAACACGGTCCATGATCGGTCACTACACCTCTAGCGCCCAAGGGGCTAAGGCTCTCAAAGCACGACACATGGCCGGTCGCTACACCTTTAGCCCCAAGGGTTAAGGTTCTCAAAGCATGACCCATGGTGAGTCGCTACACCTTTAGCCCCCAAGGAGCTGAGGTTCTCATAGCACAGCCCATGGTCAGTCACTGCACCTATGGCCATCAAGGGGATGAGGTCCTCCTAAGCACAACCGATGGCCGATCGCTACACCTTTAGTCCCTAAGGGGCTAAGGTTCTCTTATCACAACCCAGGGTGGGTCACTACAATCTCAACCCCTGAGGGGTTAAGGGCCATGTCATATGGCTTTCGACTGATCGCTCAAGGTGCGACCCAAGGCCGTTCAGCGCTCGGGTACCCCAGGGGGCTCCGGGCCCTATGATACGACCTTTGATCGTCGGCAACTCCCAGTGGTCGAGAGACACAACTTTAAAGTAAGAGCATGGAAATATCGGTACCAACTAAACTAGCTGAACGAATGCGTCACTCTTTATTATAGGCACGGATAATTACAGGACGGCTGTACAAAATAAAAAAAACAAGGGCAAAGATGAAGCAAAAGCCACAGAAGTGCCTGAGACTGTCAATGATCCTCATCATTAGACATGAGGGGAGCCTCGTTAGACCCAGTGCTCTCTTCCTGGCCCCACTTCCACAACTATGAGACCAACCTGGTGAGCCATTAAGATGCCACTCTTGTTTTGCTACAACCAGCCTTCAAAGATGAACCATCGCAAACCCCTAAGGGCAGACTTTAGCACTGCAGGCATGCCCTTAATCAAGACACCCAGCTTAGCCTAAACCAATTCGGGAATACGAAAATCATGGGCAGCGTCCTTGATGTCGGCCAGGATGAAGTCGAGATACAAGTTGTGGTAATTTTCGGGAAGCGACTGAGGAGGGCGGGCCGCACTTCTTAAGTACCAGTTGAAGGTTTCCCACACATAAAGAGCCATTTCCTCAGTATCGAGATAGTAGGGAAAAACCATGATTATGCAAGTCCTACTAAAGCAAGATGATAGCCGAGCAATAGTAGACATGCAATCTCGAATCTCGCTAAACAACCCCCCTCTTTATACACTAGAGGAAGAAGTTCTGGATGCTGTACTCAGTCCTCGGGAGACGCTCCGACACTAAGACCGAGGCCCATGTGTCCACGAATGATAGGAGGTTTTTGACTAAAAATTAACTGTGAACCCGCAGACAGTAAACTCTTATTAATACTTGCTCCACATGTTATCTGTGCAACCGTTCAGCTGGGTGCGTAGGTAAAATGTGAGGGGCTAAGTGATTCGGCAAAACCTGAGACCCCAATGGGGGCCCCACAATTATAGTCATGGGTCTGAGCCACAATGGCCATCTATGGCCTATATGGGCCCTGTGGGGCTATCTGCCCTTTAGCCCATTAGGGAAACTCCCCTTGCAAAATTATGACTTTACCGCTAGTGACAGAGCCTATAAAAATCCACCTACCCACCTCGGAAAGAGGCAGATAATTCTAAGGGGAATCATTATGCACAATAAATACCAAAAGGAAACATCACATCCTCTAAAAAGACCCG
>JAKOGI010001340.1:115000-242500 GCA_029747015.1 Carnegiea gigantea
TTAGACGGGATCTACACTATTATAATAGCAATCTTTCCAAAACCCTAGAATGGTGGTGTAATGAGAGTGATTTGCAGGATTTAGTGTAATTTTAACCATAAAAATTATTTATGCATTAAATCCAAGCCGTCGATTTTAAAGTTAAGATATCTTTTTATTTTATTTAAAAAATCACCCATGATTTCGTATATACATGATAAAAGATAGATATAATCCAATTATCTAGGAAAAAAATTAAGCACTTATATTTATTCATTAAATCGAAACCATAGATTTTAGCTTAAAAATCCACCTTGTCTAATTAAAATACCCATTTATAATTTTTATTTTTTTAAAAAAATACTCATAGTTTTAGTTATATTTGGTAAAGGATATATGATAATTCTATTATCTAAAAAAATCCAAGTAGTTAAAAAAATGATAATCTTTGAAAAAACCTAAAATGCTAGCTACAATGGTAGTGATTTACAGGATTTAATGTACTTTCAGTTATAAAAATTAGGCAATTATATTTATTCATTAAATCTAAACCATAGATTTTAGTTTAAGAAAACCAACTTGCGCAAGTAAAATATCCATTTACAATTTTTATTTTTTAAAAAATCACTCATAATTTCGGTTATATTTGATAAAGGATACATGATAATTCTATCATCTTAAAAAATCCAAGCAGTTAAAAAAAAGTAATAATCTTTGGAAAAACCTAAAATGCTAGCTACAACGGAAGTGATTTGCAGATAAAAATTAATCATCTATTAAATCTAAGCCTTCGATTTTGTATCTTAGCTTTCTATCTATCTACGCTATATTAATAACAATATTTGAAAAACCCTAAAATACCAACACGAGAGTGATTTGCGGGTCTTGGTGTAATCTTAGTTGTAGATAGTATCAACTCATTAAATCTAAACCTTGATGCTAAAGTTTTAAAAAAAATTTTTGTAACCGCTGTCTATCTCCAAGCAAAATACTACTTTATTTTTATTTATTTTTGAAAACAAAACTTAGATGAGTTAACTACCTGCTCCCCATATTTTTGATTATACGTGAGACGTGAATGTTGGGACTTTAGATACTTTCGACTGTTGATTATGTGCACGTCTCTTTCTCCCATCAAAGCGCGCGCGCGCGCACACACACACACTCTCTCTCTCCCCCCCCAGGAAATTGATTTGTTCAATTTATTTCGAAAATCGCTTCCCTAGTATTCTTTCTCACCTAATTGTCTTTGATAGTCACCCTTTAATTATTTATTAGATGAATTTTTCAAAATCATTTGGCTAATTTGTTCAGGGATTTATGTGATACATAGATGCAAGGAAAACAGAAAAACACAACAATACTCATGAAGCAATGGAGTTGTGCAAAAACTAGAAGAACATATGAAAATCTCCTTTTTGTTTTGCTTTCAGTTCCTAGGATGAATCTACCAATATTGTGTGATGGTGTGATTGCTTCTACTTCAGTTCATTTATTAATTTTAGTTTTGTACCTGCTGGATTTTTGTTACTATTAGTAATTCGTTTCTGGTTGTATGTTATTAAGATTTTGGATTTTTTAACTTTGTTTTATTTTTAAGGTGTAAGAATGACAATTGGGATAGTCACAATAATGGATTTTGGAGAGGGGTGGTTGATTTGTGAAGTCAAAGATTTTGAGAGGAAGGATGATAATACAGTGTATTGATTTAAAAGGGGGCAATATGCTTCATAAAATTTAATTTTAGTTAAAGGGTATTTTGTCCCCGAGGTGCTATTGATGGATTCATGCTGAGTTTTGAGCCCCATTTTGTCTTTCTTTTTGGCAACTAATTGTAGAGCATGTTTAACATAATGAGCACTGAATTAGGGATTTTCGGGGTTAATATTTGTGTAAGGACTTGAAACATTGTATTACTATCTAATAGGAACCTCAAGTGCAAATAAGTGTCCTTTGACGACTTGGATGAATATTCAATCAACCAGGAAGAGAAAAAAAAGACAACTAAAGGAACATAATCTATTTTTGAAAAATGATGCCTTCACCTTAGCGTAAATTGCTATTTCTTTTAAAATGTTATTGTGACAAAACTAAAATAATGAATTTTAAAGGTACATACAGTTTAGTATTTGATCAAAGAGAATAAACTTTATCCTATGATTCTTACTATTGCCGACAAATTTTCAAAAGATATTGCATTTGATACCGCTATATTTTAAAAAATTCATTTCACACACAACATAAAATATAAATGTGTTATCAACAAAGTTCATCGTGATCCCCCCAGGGCAAAAAGTTTGTAATTTTAGTAAGAGAAAAATATGGATATCGGGGTATGGCAATATTGTCAATATTTAATTCTTAAATAGAGAATAGCAATAGAATATGATATATCTGCACCCATAAAAGTATAATTGAACAAAGTATTTGAAGTGGCTGTTTAATCAAAGTAATTTAGGGAGCCCAAATTCCACCATTGATGAAGAACTTTAAGTTTGTTAATTATTTAATCCATCACTGAAAATTAGTGGTGAATAATTAATTCTAAGTACCTTTATTGTACTAATTAGATATTGTGCAAAAAGGTCATGAGGGAAGGCAATAAGATGTGTGCATTTTCTAGGTGGATTAATTTCTTTCTTAATTATTTCGTACACTTCAGTTAAAAATGTAGTATATTTACTGCATATTATAACTCCTACTTTATTACTATTTTCTATTATATGTCCTTATGGAACATTAATCCTTGTTTAGGTCCTATTCTGTCTCTTTTTTCTACCATAGGTTCTTTATGTACTCTAATGCTAACTTTAGGTCTTTATTGGATAGTAATTAAAGACATTCGGAACTTTCAAAGTATTTAACTCGGAATTTTAGGGGAGTAGGATTTGACTGAGAAGCGGAGAAGGGGGTAATTATTTTTTAATTTGGATGTAGTTTGTTCATTTGTTTAGATTTTGTTTCGCAATAAGAGGTTTGTGATTTTTATTCATGCCTTTTGTTTTTATTTTCAGCTTATATTTAGATATCAAGCTTTCCCCTTATAAGTAGTTTGTAATTGATATTGCTATTATTCCTTAGTATTTCACTCTTTGCAAAACTAAAAGGATTTTCTCTAATGATCATGCATGTTATCACATGGATTGTAATTTTCAAGAGGATGCAGTAATGTGTTGGCTTATTTGACTTAATTCAAGACGTCGTTGCACAATTGGGATGATTACTTTGATTAATTGATTACTGTTTTCCTCGATGATTTTTATATACCTTTGGAACTCGGTTCAGGGAATGTAATGTAATTGTGCAACGTGAAAAATTAACAACCATGAAATTTACTGTTGTTTTTGGGTTAGAGTTGAAGGTCTTACAATACTACCATTCTTTGAAGATATTACAAAGGGGATTCTAATCAGCAAGAAGGGGAAGCAAAACAACTCACTAGAAGGAACAAATGGGTTGTTTTCCAACGTTATACAAGAATTTATGTATAATTCTCTATTTTAAAGCTAGGTGAGAGTCTTTAATATACTTTATATTTTTGGATTCATTTTTTTTTAATGGGTTATGAGAGGGAGTATCAGATGTTAGATATGTTATGGTGTAAAATTTATAATCTATAAAGGTTGATGTATAATACATAAAAGTAGGAGTTAAAAGGAGGAAATGACTTTTTTGTGAATGATATTTGGATATCTAATCATTCTATAAGGTGGTGTCGTTTAATGTAAAGGAAGGGTATTTTTCGCTTATAACATAGTGAAACTATTTTATACATGACTGAGAAATGATCTTAACCGTCTCACGCTATATGCTAATTATTTTATGAATCAAGGCCTGCTTTTAATCAGTCAATTTTCCCCTGTACAATCCACTTTACAATTGAACTTAATGAGATTTGAGACTTTTAGATATAGGGGAAAAGGATTTGATTCACCAATTGAAGTTCCCATTGATTGAAAAAACTAATTTTGCTAATTATATGATCAAGTAAATCAGATAATGTTTTATCTTAATATTCATAAAACATTTATGAGACAAGGGATTTTATAATATGAATACTCTATAGCTTTTAAATTACAATTTAACTTAAAAGATAGTATGTGCATCGCACGGGTCTATACTAGTGTCTATGTATAGCCTATCCTACAGCATCGTAACATTTCTCACCGTTCAATTTGATAGGTAAAAGTAATAGCCATCAAGTTTATTGTCTTCATGCCATCACATGATGATCATTTCTCCTATTTTCGCTGAATACCAGAAGGAAGCTCCTCCACAATTACTACTTTCATTATTATTTTCAATTTGTAATTTATAATACATTATTATAGTGCTAAGCCTTACATAATTTTATTGTCAGGGACACAACCTAATACTACTTTGCATCTATGATTTGCTTTCTAGTATTCATGCTGCAAAATAATGTTTTTGTAGCTTTTAAATCACCAAAGGAAAATTTGAAACTTCAACTAAATCAATATCTAAGCTTCTCTGTTATTAGTGTTTGATTTATTTGTCTGACATTAGCGTATCACAATCCAATGAAACATATAGTTGTGAAAAACATGATAAAATACTCACACAATCATATAACTCTGAAAATTATATAGTTCAAAATTCATTATATGATGTCAATTGGTAGTGAAAAGATAAAATGTCAAAAGGTAACTCTCCATAATCACACTACTATTGTTATGAAAATGTTTTACATATATGACAAGAATTGACTACATTTATAACTCCTACACTCACTTTTTTCAATGTAAACCTACTAAGTTTTATGATCCTAAAAGGATGTAGAGTTATACTATAATGCCCTAACCCCTCTCGAGCCGCATACTATTGCTAGGAGATGCTTAAGGATTGTTGACTAACCTCACAAATCACCACAAGCCTCTTTATCATGCTTCGTATTTGCTTACACGCTGCTTGAAAAACTTTCTATGAGGCCAACCATCCCGGGACTTCTCCACAGCAAGAGCGCTTAACAATGTAGTTCCTAAGAGTGGGATCCCCAAAAAGGAAAGTGCACCTTTGGAAATACAAGTACTCAATTCAAATCCTTTAAGCCACACTCATGAAATTACATTCCCCATCACCTCAATAGCATAGATGCTTGTTGTAAATCACTAACTGACCGAGTCACGAGTCCTCTTGACCAATGGTCCATCCAAGTATCTTTACCCTGCTATAAGACCCGCATTCTTGGTTTTCCGTTAAGCTGACTGTATTACCTTTTTACGTTATAAATTCGTATTTTTAGCAACTATATGAGTTAAATTATTATCAACGTGCTTTTGGGAGCTATAATTTTATTAAAAAGGGATTATTATTGCTATTATTGATTTTAAAGTTAATTCGTGCTATTTTGCGCCTTCAAATTATATCGATAGTTTAATTTAGTCGTTACTCGATTTATTTAGTCGTTTCCCGAATGCGAGTATGTTGTTAACCTTAGAATTAGTTTTGAGGTTTATTAAAATCGAACCTTGATGTATTTAGTAATGAATGATCGATGAGCGATGGTATTAACAATTGGGTTTAGAATAAGAGGTACGAGATTAGACTAGCAGCGTTAGTAAATTGAACAAGCATTAAAAGAGAGAGAGAGAGAGAGAGAGAGAACAAAAGGGGGGCCAAGCCCCCTTCTCCTTCACGAAAGACACGACCGGGGGGGAGCTCTGCTGCTCTAGCCCCGCTACCCCGACCACCACATATAGCGGGAGAGAGAGAGAGAGAGGAGAGAGTGGAGGCCGGCTGGCGACGGGCAACGGCGACGTCGGGTGCGCGGCCAAGCCACGACCGTGACCCTGGCAGAAAGCGAAAGAAAGAGAGGAGAAGTGAGAGACCGAGAAAGAGACTAAAGGGGGGGCATGTCTGGTTGACAACGGTGACAACGGCGGCCGACGGCGAGAGTCTTCGGTGGGCTTGAGTCCGACAACCGCTACGAGCCACACAAAAACCTTCAATTTGGAGGCTAGGGTTTTGGTTTTAGCAGAGCATGTGGGCTACGGTTCGGTCTCAGCAACTTGGGCATACGTTTGCTGCTAATTGGATCAGGAATCGCGGTTTTTCCGCACTCAATGGCGAGCTGGCAACCTTGAAATCGAACCTCTAGCTTAGAGTCCAGGTGGGTGTTTCTCGCCTCCTAAGTATTAGTAGTTTCAAAATTGTTTTAAGTTTTAAGTTGTGAAGCATGTTCAGTTTAGCTAGTTTATGCCCGATAGTGACTTGGAATCGATATATGTTAGTTTAGTTGATTAATACTTGAAAGTGGCTTAGAATCGATTCAAGTGAATTTAGTTAGTTCATGCCTGAAAGTTTAGTTCGAAGTGAATTATGCATGTTTAGAATCGATTCAAATATATTAAGTTAACTCATGCCTGAAAAGTAGTTTCGAATTATCATGTTAGCATTCGAATAGAAATAGGGTAAGTTTAGCTAATTCGTGTTCGTTTATTAACTTCGAAATGAATTGTGAATGTTTAGAATCGTTATATGTACAATTAGTTAACTTATGATCGTTTAATGACTTCGAAGTAAACTATTAGTGCTTAAAAGCATTATATGTACAATTAATTAGTTGACTCGTGATCGTTTAATAACTTCCAAGTAAACTATAAGTGCTTAGAATCATTATATGTACGATTAGTTGACTCATGATTGTTCAATAACTTCGTTATAATGAACGAATGCCTAGAATCGTAATATGCTTAAATGACTTAATTAGGTTCGAATAGTAACTTCGATACACTAAACGAACGTCTTTAATCGTATTATGTCTAAATGGCGTCATTATGCTTGAATAGTAACTTCGATGCACTAAACGAATGCCTCGAATCGTATCATGTCTAAATGGCTTCATCATGCTTGAATAGTAACTTCGATGTACTAAACCAACGTCTTGAAGCGTATTATTCTTAAAAGGTTAAATTAGGCTTGAAATGCAACCTCAAAATAATGAATGAATGCCTTGAATCGATGCCTGCCTATTTAGTTGAATTATGCTCGTGAAGTAGCTTGGAAACAACATTCGAACGACGAAATGAGCATGTTTACCCCCTTAACTACAATACATGAAGCAGCAAACTTATTAGTCGTTATGATCAGTTTAAATGACTAAGATAAGTGCTTAGAGACAATAGATGGGAGTGAACCTGCTTGAACGGGGGAATCCCTAGCCTAGGGAGTAATCCCTAGAGACCCTGACAAGGGTTAAGATCCAAAGTTAGTTGCCATCCCGGGAGTAAGAGCTTAGTGTGAGTTAATCTCACTGGAATTGAGTGTAGATCTCTCCCAACCAGCACCTTGTGATGATCTTATGCCCAAAGTAGTTTCTTATTAAATAAGAAAAACAGTTGGCGTTTCGCCATTTTAAGTATCTCAGAAAGAAAGTTTTTAAGGGTCATTATGAGACCAAGATAAAAGAGATTCTTTTAAAAGAATATGAGCATCAAGAGGCTAAGAGAAGAGTTTTTTATTAGCCTCAAGAGGTTAAATGAAGTGTTTTCAGTAAAAGAAAGAAAGCTTCCTGTGTATGACATGTGCATGTTCTAAGAATAACTTATGAATGAGATGCTAAGTAAGACACAAATATGAAAAGTAAGTCTTATGAGCATATTTCATGCATACTCTATGAATGAGAATTAATTGAGACTTGAAATGTGTGTATCTTATGCATACCATATGAATGAAATGCCAAGAAAAGTATGATTCTGAAAAGAAATAACCTTATGTGCACATCATATGAATAGGGCTTCATGCATAGTTCGAATAGAATGCTAAGAAGTTATGTTTATGAAAAAGAAAGCCCCTGTGCTTAACGTCATCGCTTGCTTAAGTGTTTGACTACCTATTAGTAAAGAAGTTTGGTCACTTAGAAACCTAGAAATGTATGAGTGCTTAAAGTGAAGTTTATGATTAGTGACATTTCCATCAGAATTTTATGATTGCCTAATATGATAGTAAAGTATGAAAACATGATATGCGACTAGTGAAGATATTATTGCCTGTAATGGTTTTGATTTTAAGGGGGTTGGGGGACACTCACTGAACATGTGGTTGCTCATCCCACTACTCTTTCCCCTTTTTCTCAGGTTTTCTTTGTGACAGGTGAAAGTTAAGCCATTTATGTGGAGTTGAAGTTTACCCCTAGTTGAAAAAGAGTTATGTGTGCCATATAGAAGTAGTTTCTCGAGTTCGACGATGTAATATAAGGCACTCTTAGTTTGTAATTGTTGTAACCTAAGTTTTCTAGCTCATATAATGCATATTGATTACGAGTCGCTCTGTATGGCCATACGAGCCAACCATCTAATTAATTAGATGTCTTCTTGGTCAATTGTTAGTTAGGTTTTGGGATGTAAGCCCCAATACTCTGGCTGTGTGAACCGTTAAGTTGTATCTTTCATTTCTTCTGCATTAATGAACTATTATGTTTAGTGTATTCCGAGGGGGTGGCTCGTTGAGTTATAAACTCCAGCGTATGGCCGTTGAGTTATGTTTTAAATGTTTTGCACTTTTGTTGATTTACAGGGACTTATTGTAAGGCTTTTAGCCAGAAACGGTCAATTTTTAGGGGAAACTCTGTCTGTTTCATCCCAGAATTTAAATAAGAAGTTAAGTAAACGTAACGCTTCTGGTCGTAGCGGCAGGGGGGGTTACATTGATGGTATCAGAGCATGGTCCTGCGACTATAGGCCATGACTTGAGTCTTGCATTCATATAGTTCATTAGGAACGCGTTCATAATGATGTGCTGTATGCCAAGTAGGTCTATAAATGTGCATTTAATGTGAATGTTGGCGCGCTTAGCTAGCTAGGTGCAGCTCGAGTGACCTCACTAATCGAGTGAACGAACGAATTGTTAAGGGTGTAAGCCGAGTAACTTGTATTCTCATGAATGAGTTAAGTGTTAGTTCAATCGAAGGTTGTTTGCTTGTTTGCTTATACGCCTTGATGATTTGAAATTGAATGATTTAGAAAGCCTTAACTCTAAGCCCATCTTTACCCCTTAAGTACGATTTGCTCCTTGGGCCCCATAATAGAGTGAGTAGGTGTACTCAAAGGTTGGCAGAGAGAGAGGTAGAAGTAGTTAAACTATTTCCTTTTGAAAACCTCAGGACCTTATAGGTTAAAGTCTTCTGATTAGTGAGCTAGAGCCGAGCTAAGTTTTTCTTAAACCGAAGGAATTAACTTTCCGTTAGTGTTGATCAGGTAGTTTAGATTCACAAATACACGCCCTTATGTTTATCAAATGTTGCTCGTAAATGCATATGTGCTAAGATGTGTATATTGATAGAATCCTTCGTATTGAGCTAGGAAAGGAATGATTGGAAATTAGCTGCTATGATTGATAATCCTACTAAATGGTACCTTGCTGATGTGAATTTTGAATTGCCTGAGTGAAATTAAAGGATATTTTCGTATGCATGCTTGAAAAACTATGTGCTAGCAGTAGGATGTGAATAAACATTGCGTAAAGTGTACCTACCGTTCTCCTTCTTTGCCATTGTTGCCTAAACCGTGCATTACTTGCTTTCTATTATACGGATTGTTATTTGTGAATGGGGTGACGATGTTTGGGCTCGAACGAACCCTAATACACCTAGAAAGCTTAAGGGAGAATGAACCTAGCAGACTTTAGAATTGTACATAGTAAACGATCCCTCCTAAGGTAAGCGACCTACAATAAGACTCCTATGATCACCTGTAAGATAGATGTACCTCGTAAGACCTCAACGTGTGCCTATGAGGCCATTGATGTCAACCATACTCACACAATTCTAGCCGCTCAACACCAATCCTTCCTAAATTGGATGGGGTTTAGAGCATGCCATTGACCATAGGCTGCAAAAGGAGGATTACACATATACCTACATGTTCTTTCCATGTGACAACACGTGGGTCCGCATGTCTTCAAGATTTATTATGGTGCTATGTGCTGTGTAAGACCATAAGAATACATATAGATAGGATTGTTGTATGAAACCATCGATGTGTTTGTGATCAAATGCCAACAAAGTGAGTTTTTGTAATTGCTTGGCTTGAATTTGATTGAACATGTGACTATATTAATTAGAATGATTTGATTTATGTAGTTAGTTTCACACCATGACTCTTGGATCATCATTTGCAGCCTATCAATACTGTTCTCTCGTGTTATAGTTGGATTAGTCGAACTCGATGTATGTAATGCATGACTAAATGACAATAGAGCTGCATTTACATGAATTACGTTCATAGACATATGTATTTCATGTGTAAGAAAGTAGCATCATAGAGCATTTAGGGTCATGTCATCCTATATGTGGACGCTCACATCTATTATATGCGAACATTAATACACTATAGGAATTAGGTCATGACTAGTTATGTGATTGTAAATAAGTTGTTGCACTACTTGGTGCTTGCTTGACTTAGGTTGGTTTAGTATACGACTTGGTCATCCAGATAATATAAGTTTTGTAATTCATAGCACAACATAACCACTGACTCATTGTTTGCATTCTGAGATTTCTATGATACCATGTTTTAGCTAAGTAACTGCATGCGCCAGTATTTAAAGCATGATGAAATGACCTTAGGGGCATAACCATTCATTCGTACGAATCTATGACTTAAGAGGCAGTCAGCTCCAAGTAATGACCCTAGGAAAAACCTTCCCACCATCAAAGTCATCAACGTGCATTTCTAGATTAGCACCTTTTCTCCAAGTTATTCCTATCAACATGATTATGCTAGTTCATGCTATTCATGATCCTTGACCTTCTGTGCTCTGTTGTTAACCCCAAGTGATGTCAACGTGGTCTCAAGTGTTGCTTCAAGTTCTTTGATTACTAATATGGCATAATTTGATGTTTCTGCTACCTTAGTGTGAGGTGATAACCTTCGAGTAAATAATTTAACCTTAGATTGCTCTAATATCTTCATGTTTTAGAATGAACCCGACTGAGTTAACCCCTTCATATGATTTTAGCATGTCATGTCTAAGTCACCATGAATGCGAGGCCTAAAGGCTAGTTGTGATAGATGTATAAACATACGAACATTAGTTGCGCCTGCTTCGATTTTGTAATTACTTGCTATATATGTACTAGACGGCTACATGTTGCTTGTGATTCCTAGGCCTGAGAATACTAATTTACTAATACTATGCAATGCTATGTAATACTGTTGTGCTTAAGTGATGCTATGTGATGCTATATGACATTTTTATTATTCTAAATGTGGATAGGAATCTCAATGTTAATCATTGTGATCCCAAAAGTGACTTGAATTCATGTTTTAGAATGAGACCGCTAGTGTATGACCTTAAGATGTCATTGTCTCGATAGTCATGCCTTTATAGGCCCACTTATAGATGCATATGCATAGAATTATTGCTTGTCGTGCGAACAAAGTCTAGATTATCGAAAATCTTTGTTCATTCTTCAAAACAAACACGATATGGCTTTCCATGCCCACTCATTTGCCCGTCTTTGATGCAATTTGCCCTCGGCGCCTAAATAGAGTGAGTAAATGCTTGAAGAGCATTGGCAAAGAGGAGACTGGATACTATAAGCCGTTTTCTTTCGATTTAAAAGAAGTAGTATCTGCAAAATAAAACCTTTTAAAAACCTGCCACATAAATCCTAGTGTGCGCATGCATTCTAGGAAAGACCAAACTTAGATTTAGAATTTCGAGGATGAAATTCTATTAAGGGGGGAAGAAGGTAAGACCCGCATTCTTTGTTTTCCGTTAAGCTAACTGTATAACCTTTTTACATTATAAATTTGTATTTTTAGCAACTATATGAGTTAAATTATTATCGATGTGCTTTTGGGAGCTATAATTTTATTAAAAAGGGATTATTATTGCTATTATTGATTTTAAAGTTAATTCGTGCTATTTGAGCCTTCAAATTATATTGATAGTTTAATTTAGTCGTTATTCGATTTATTTAGTCGTTTCCCGAATGCGAGTAGGTTGTTAACCTTAGAATTAGTTTTAAGGCTTATTAAAATGGAACGTTGACGTATTTAGGAACGAGTGATCGATGAGTGATGGTATTAACAATTGGGCTTAGAATAAGAGGTACGAGATTAGACTAGCAGTGTTAGTCGCTTAAACAAGCATTTAAAAAAAAGAGAGAGAGAGAGAGAACAAAAGGGGGGCCAAGCCCCTTCTCCTTCACGAAAAACACGACCAGGGGGGAGCTCTGAGAGAGAGGAGAGAGTGGAAGCCGGCTGGTGACGGGCAACGGCGACGTTGAGTGCACGGCCAAGCCACGACCGTGACCCTGGCAGAAAGCGAAAGAAAGAGAGGATGAGTGAGAGACCGAGAAAGAGACTGGAGGGGGGCATGTCTAGCCGGCAACGGTGACAATGGCAGTCGATGGTGAGAGTCTTCGGTGGGCTTGAGTCCGGCGACCACTATAAGCCACGCAAAAACCTTCAATTTGGGGGCTAGGATTTCGGTTTTAGCAGAGCATGTGGGCTATGGTTCAGTCTCAGCAACTTGGGCATACGTTTGCTGTTAATTGGGTCAGGAATTCGGGGTTTTTCCGCACTCAATGGCGAGCTGGCAACCTTGAAATCGAACCTGTAGCATGGAGTCCAGGTGGGTGTTTCTTGCCTCCTAAGTATTAGTAGTTTCGAAATCGTTTTAAGTTTTAAGTTGCGAAACATGTTAAGTTTACCTAGTTTATGCCCGATAGTGACTTCGAATCGATATATGTTAGTTTAGTTGATTAATACTTGAAAGTGGCTTAGAATCGATTCAAGTGATTTAGTTAGTTCATGCCTGAAAGTTTAGTTCGAAGTGAACTATGCATGTTTAGAATCGATTCGAATATATTAAGTTAATTCATGCCTGAAAAGTAGTTTCGAATTATCATGTTAGCATTTGAATCGAAATAGGGTAAGTTTAGCTAATTCATGTTTGTTTATTAACTTCGAAATGAATTATGAATGTTTAGAATCGTTATATGTACAATTCGTTGACTCATGATAGTTTAATAACTTCGAAGTAAACTATAAGTGCTTAGAATCGTTATATGTACAATTAGTTGACTCATGATCGTTTAATAACTTCCAAGTAAACTATAAGTGCTTAGAATCGTTATATGTACGATTAGTTGACTCATGATCGTTCAATAACTTCATTATAATGAACGAATGCCTAGAATCGTAATATGCTTAAATGACTTAATTAGATTTGAATAGTAATTTCGATGCACTAAAATAACGTCTTGAATCGTATTATGTCTAAATGGCTTCATTGTGCTTGAATAGTAACTTCGATGCACTAAACAAACGTCTCGAATTGTATCATGTCTAAATGGCTTCATTATGCTTGAATAGTAACTTCGATGTACTAAACCAACGTCTTGAAACATATTATACTTAAAAGGTTAGATTAGGCTTGAAATGCAACCTCGAAACAATGAATGAACGCCTCGAATCGATGCTTGCCTATTTAGTTGAATTATGCTCATGAAGTAGATTGGAAACAGCATTCGAACGACAAAATGAGCATGTTTACCCCCTTAACTACAATACATGAATCTAGTTGAGTTTCATGCCTTGATAGCTTAATACGGTTCATTAAGTGCTTATTTCAAGTTGATGCGATATAGATATATATGTATATGTGTTTATATATATGCTATAACGCACCGCTGGATGGTGCTGCTTGCCCAGGTATGCACCTGAACCCTATCTCTTTATAAGCTAGTACGATAATATGTTATGATTACTAAATTGAAAACCGAGATGGTAGTTGGATGGTTTGAGGAAGAACTATGAGTGGTTCGAGGTTCTTGTGGTATGGTGCTTGTGAGGAGGGAGTTTGGGTTGTGAATTAACCACAATCGTATGGATTGTGAGGTCATGTGTGGCTCATTATGATGAATTGATTATGAAGTGCTTGAATGTGATACATGTGGAGCCCCTTCCCTTCTATGTCCTCAAGTTACATTATGTGCATAAGGGTGAGATTTTCAAGGAAGGATTTCATGTTTTGAAATAATAGTAGCCATAAATATTAGTGCATGATAGCATATTTTAACTAAATGAATACAGTTTTAGGAGTGAACCTGCTTAAATGGGGGAATCCTAAAGAGTATTACAAAGGCGTGAGTTGCATGATAAAGAATTTCGCTGTGAGAGGCAGCAAACTTATTAGTCATTATGACCAGTTTAAATGGCTAAGATAAGTGCTTGGGGACAATAGATGGGAGTGAACCTGCTTGAACGAGGGAATCCCTAGCCTAGGAAGTAATCCTTAGAGACCCTGACAAGGGTTAAGGTCCAAAGTTAGTTACCATTCTGGGAGGAAGAGCTTAGTATGAGTTAATCTCACTGGGATTAAGTGTAGATCTCTCCCAACCAACACTTTGTGATGATCTTATGCCCAGAGTAGTTTCTTATTAAATAAGAAAAGCAGTTGGTGTTTCACCTTTTTAAGTATCTCAGAAAGAAAGTTTTTAAAGGTCATTATGAGACCAAGATGAAAGAAATTCTTTTAAAAGAATATGAGCCTCAAGAGCCAAAGAGAAGAGTTTTTAATTAGTCTCAAGAGGTTAACTGAAGTGTTTTCTGTAAAAGAAAGAAAGCTTCCTGTGTATGACATGTGCATGTTCCAAGAATAACTTATGAATGAGAAGCTAAGTAAGATACGAATATGAAAAGTAAGTCTTATGAGCATATTTCATGCATACCCCATTGATGTATATAAGAGCACCCAAATGACCAAGCTAAGTATTTTTGTGGTTTTTATAATTGAGAAAACAAGGAAAAGTAAAAAGGATAGTTCAAGATTGTGTTTGAGATAATCCTTCCGGAGCCACTCAAACCAAACCTTGGGCAATCCCTTAACTCAACTAGGATACAGAAATTAATCACCACCAAGTTGAGAACGAGGGACCTAGAACACCAATTGAGGATGCCACTCTCAAGATATAGAACTAGGAATTTATAAGGAAGAGAACAAATACTCTTTGTTTGAACTTGCTTTGTATTACTTGAATGACTTGATTTGATGCTAAGCAACTCAATTTATGGCCTTTATATAGGGTAGGCCTTACATAATGAAAAGACATAACATTTCCCGAAAAGATGTAAAGGAAAAAACAAAAAAAAAACAAGTACACTTTGCTGCTTGCTTCATTCGGATGCACCTAGGATGAAAAGGTGTATCTCTTGGTGACTTTAGGTGTGAAAAAGAGGTAGCAGTAAAAGGAGATCCATGCACCTCTTAATTCACACAATCAAGCCTTGCTAGGGAAGTAGGAACTCAGCTTTGTAGGAGGAACAATGCACCAAGGCCGAAATGAGGGAGGAAGAACCATGTTCACACGTTTGGCAATAAGTGTGTTCACACTTGCAGCAAGCCCAACTTCCAGAAGGCATATCTCTCAGAATACTCCGCCAAATGCGATGATCTTGGGCTTGTTGGAAAGCTCTGGATGTCTAGTTTCCAGGGAATGTTCATTTGCTGAAATGGGAGCAGCCGATCAAAATTTATGGCCCAAGTAGTGAAGGCTGTCCAAACTACCCTGGGCTAAAATAGCGTGTGCTTGTGGGCCTAATTTGACCATCCAAATGAACTCCAATTTGGGTGTGGTTGGTCTTGTTAGAAAGTTGATTCTTTAAGCTTGAATATGGTGAAGCATGCAGGAAATTATGCCCTCCGGAGCTTGCTGAAAAAGGTGGTCCAAATCTGGTCAATTTTCAGGTGAAGTGCCCAACGCAGTGTTGGACTGTTTTAGTGCAATTCTGACCAGATTTTGGGCTCCCTTTGCTTCCTTGGAGCTTCCCTTTGAAATGCATGGTAGTCTTGATCCCCATTTGGAAGTCCCTTTTGAATAAGGCACTTTGAAGTTCAAAACAAACTCCACAAAGTGTCTTGTGTTATGGAACTCAAATAATGGGATCAAATATAAGTGTTTCCATGCATGATCTCATTTGGTCATTTCCTCCCTTGAAGTTGAGCTTGAGGAATGAAAATGATGCATACGAAAACATGCATCATACTCCCCGGGTTGTTTGGAGTTTGTCCTCAAACTCGAGAGTTCTTTTTTCTTCTCATACAAGAGGGCATATTTATGGAATGGGGTTCTTTGTGGACAAAAATCATAGGGCATCTCTTGAAGAGCAGTATGATCATGGGGTTGATAAAAGAGGGTAAGGGGAGGGTAGAAACTAGGGTTACACTCGGTTGGGAGAGGAGAGGTGAGTAAGAGGTTCTTTTGTAAGGCTTTTTGTGATTTGGGGGTTTGGGAAGGTTGAATAGGGCGAGGTTCATGCTCATCAAATCTTGGAGATATGCTCTAATTTACCTCATTGTCTACTTCATCATAGGAATCAAAGATGGGAGGTAGATCAAAGTTAACGTTACTATTTTCTTAATAATGATCTTCTCCATTTAAGACAAATGGATAGCTAACTTCTTTTTCTTCCTTCATGGCTGCTTCCCATTTGGTCAAGGTGATAAATTCTTTGTTGGGGCAGTCCGAGGGTGCATGACCAAAGCCTTGACACTTAGAACACCTTTTAATGCTCATGCTAGAACTCATGGTAGGACCTGATGTGTATGGGGCTAATTTGTGGATGTGTTTGGGTTTGGAAGCTTGGTCAAGTAGGCAACCTAGGCTCTGATACCAAATGATGTATATAAGAGCACCCAAATGACCAAGCTAAGTATTTTTGTGGTTTTTATAATTGAGAAAATAAGGAAAAGTAAAAAGGATAGTTTAAGGTTGTGTTTGAGATAATCCTTCCGGAGCCACTCAAACCAAACCTTGGGCAATCCCTTAACTCAACTAGGATACAGAAATTAATCACCACCAAGTTGAGAATGAGGGACCTAGAACACCACTTGAGGATGCCACTCTCAAGATATAGAACTAGGGATTGATAAGGAAGAGAACAAACACTCTTTGTTTGAACTTACTTTGTATTACTTGAATGACTTGATTTAATGCTAAGCAACTCAATTTATGGCCTTTATATAGGGTAGCCTTACATAATGAAAAGACATAACATTTCATGAAAAGATGTAAAGGAAAAAACAAAAAAAAATAAGTACACTTTGCTGCTTGCTTCATTCGGATGCACCTAGGATGAAAAGGTGTGTCTCTTGGGGACTTTAGGTGTGAAAAAGAGGTAGCAGCCAAAGTAGATCCATGCACCTCTTAATTCACACATTCGAGCCTTGCTAGGGAAGTAGGAACTCAGCTTTGTAGGAGGAACAATGCACCAAGGCCGAAATGAGGGAGGAAGAACCATGTTCACACGTTTGGCAATAAGTGTGTTCACACTTGCAGCAAGCCCAACTTCCAGAAGGCATATCTCTCAGAATACTCCGCCAAATTTGATGATCTTGGGCTTATTGGAAAGCTCTAGATGTCTAGTTTCCAGGGAATGTTCATTTGCGGCAATTGGACCTGCCGATCAAAAGTTATGGCCCAAATAGTGAAGGCTATCCAAACTACCCTGATCTAAAATAGCGTGTGCTTGTGGGCCTAATTTGACCATCCAAATGAGCTCCAATTTGGGTGTGGTTGGTCTTGTTAGAAAGCGGATTCTTTAAGCATGAATATGGTGAAGCATGCAGGAAATTATGCCCTCCGGAGCTTGCTCAAAAAGATGGTTCAAACCGGGTCAATTTCTAGGTGAAGTGCCCAATGCACTATTGGATTGTTTTAGCGCAATTCTGACCAGATTTTGGGCTCCCTTTGCTTCCTTGGAGCTTCCCTTTGAAATGCATGGTAGTCTTGATCCCCATTTGGAAGTTCCTTTTGAATAAGGCACTTTGAAGTTCAAAACAAACTCCACAAAGTTTCTTGTGTCATGGAACTCAAATAATGGGACCAAATATAAGTGTTTCCATGCATGATCTCGTTTGGTCATTTCCTCCCTTGAAGTTGAGCTTGAGGAATGAAAATGATACATATGAAAACATGCATCACCCATGAATGAGAATTGATTGAGACTTGGAATGTGTGTATCTTATGCATACCATATGAATGAAATGCCAAGAAAAGTATCATTCTAGAAAGAAATAACCTTATGTGTACATCATATGAATAGGGTTTCACGCGTAGTTCGAATAGAATGCTAAGAATTTATGTTTATGAGAAAGAAAGCCCCTATGCTTAACCTCGTCGCTTGCTTAAGTGTTTGACTGCCTGTTAGTAAAGAAGTTTGGTCACTTAGAAACTTAGAAATGTGTGAGTGCTTAAAGTGAATTTTATGATTAGTGACATTTCTATAAGAATTTTATGATTGCCTAATATGATAGTAAAGTATGGAAACGTGATATGTGACTAGTAAAGATATTATTGCCTGCAATGGTTTTGGTTTTAAGGGGATTGGGGGACACTCACTGAGCATGTGGTTGCTCATCCCACTACTCTTTCCCCTTTTTCCCACATTTTCTTTGTGACAGGTGAAAGTTAAGCCATTTATGCGAAGTTGAAGTTTACCCCTGGTTGAAAAAGAGTTATGTGCGCCATATAGAAGTAGTTTCTCGAGTTTGACGATGCAATATAACGCACTCTTAGTTTGTAATTGTTATAACCTAAGTTTTCTAGCTCATATAATGCATATTGATTATGAGTCGCTCTGTATGGCCATACGAGCCAACCATCTAATTAATTAGATGTCTTCTTGGTCAATTGTTAGTTAGGTTTTGGGATGTAAGCCCCAATACTCCGGCTGTATGAGCCGTTAAGTTGTATCTTTCATTTCTTCTGCATTAATGAACTGTTATGTTTGGTGTACTCCGAGCGGGTGCCTCGTTGAGTTATAAACTCCGGCGTGTGGCCGTTGAGCTATGTTTTAAATGTTTTGCGCTTTCGTTGATTTACAGGGACTTATTGTAAGGCTTTTAGCCTAGAAACGGTCATTTTTTAGGGGAAACTCTATCCGTTTCGTCCCAAAATTTAAATAAGAAGTTAAGTAAACGTAACGCTTTCGGCCCTAGGGGTAGGGGTGTTACACCTGCTAAGGGATTGGCCAGAGCTCTCCTGTCCACTACCTTAGCTCAATGTCATGGGATCGACTCTGATAGCATCTGTAACACCATGGACCCTCCCTGTTTGCTGGCTTTTATTGGGAACGACTTCAATGATCATTGATTAGCCCCACAAATCACCATAAGTCTCTCAAACGTGTTTCATTCTCACTCACATGCTATTTAGGAAACTTCCTAAAAGGTCACCCATCCTAAGACTTCTTTGCAACAAGCATGCTTAACTATGGAGTTCTTAAGAACGGGCTTTCCAAAAAGAAAAGTACACCTTTGGTGATATAAGTAGCCAATTCAAATCCTTTAAACCACACTTGGGTTATTACCCACAAGCGTATGGTTGTCAACCATAGTATTTGAGGATTGATTTCATGGGGATGGGGTCAAATCAACGTCATTGCATTGGATACTTACCTATAATAACCAAATGGAAAGCACTAAATGTCAAAACAAAATTTTGTTAAATTTAAATCTAACTCAAACATGATTAAATCTATTAATAGGTAAATCAACAGAATGAATTAGAAAGTAGTAAACTTTGATCAAAAGAAGCAAGAGAGAAAGAAATGGGAAGAAGTTAATAAGAATAGATTTAGAGAAAGAATTGAAAGAAAAACTAAATTGAATAATCGAAACATAAACTTGAATTATAAGTAAAGTGTATGAATCAAAAGTTTTTGAGAGAGAATTAATCTTATCCACCACTAAACCCTAAAACTAAACTACTATAATATTATGAACTATGGTGCCCAAAACCTCTTTTTAGAGTTATGGTAGCCATCCCTCTCTTTCCAAATTCTAGTAGAAGAAGATTTCTTGCTCACTACTCTTGATCAATGTTAGAAAAGCCATCAAAACAAGGAAATTGCTTAGAGCCCATTGGATTTGCAATTTTCACTTGGTTAAACTTTCCAATATCTATTCAAATTAGTCTTCCATGCCAAGTCAAAGACTGTAACATTTCATCATATCATTATTCCCTATACAGGCACACACATCCAAATAAAACTCAAAAATAATCTCTATTACAATTAATGAACAACTAATTTGAAGTGTTTAGATGGCGGCTTTTAGAGTCTAAACAAATACCCCCACTCCTAGATTTTGCTCATTATCAAGTAAAATAAAACAAAATAATCTACATAAGACATCTACCTAACTTTTGTAGAAATCATGGTTGTACTTAGCATGTACAGCAAGCCTTTTAAACCCCTAGGTTCTCCTTATTTGACAAGTGTGGTCTTGTGAGGGTTTGCATAAGATATATTCACAAAATCTTAAAAGAGAAAACAAAACGAGAAAAGAAAAATAGATTTTTTTTGAATTCTCAAAATACACTCAAATGTACAACAAAGGAGAAATGTACACAATCAACCAAAATATGAACCTTGCAACTCAAATATTGTATTATACACAAGCACAATGTATCAAAAGTCTTGTTACCCATGAATGACATCCAAACACCAACTTTTTACCCCACAGGCCATCACAAAATAGTGAATAAATCCTAGTGTCCAGTGTATAAGTGTACCATGACCCTAGGAATTAGGCTAGCTAGAGTCCGACCCATCCCCCTTGACTAACATTAACTACTTTATTGACTCGAAGACTTAGGAAGTAATTTTTTTCCATTGCAATATTGCCTTATAGGTGAGCACCTAGTTGCATTTTCCCTAAAAGGATACTTGTCATTCCCAAATATTTTTGACTCTATTTGCTTGGTTGCTTTTTTGGCCAAATAAAGCAAAAACAAAAGGAATAATACAAAAAGATAAGTGAGAGAATCAATCATAAAAGCCTAAGGTCCTAAGAAAATCCAGATATACAAATAAGCACTAGACTCAATAGTTATAATGGAATGACACACTATTAGAAAATGGTCCAAATTTCTAACCTTAAGTCTCAACCCTTCTCCTGCACATTGATAGTTTATTTGTTGGAATTGAGATGTCTAGATGCTTTTTAAGGTTGAGATGTGTCGTGATGATTAAAAAGGTCGAGATTATACACAATGGCAGATGCACCTAAATTTTAGAGAATGCGAATAAAATCTTTCTAATGAAAATATTAAAAATAATTTGAGGGATTTTCTTAAATCTTAAAAACTTTAATGGCAAAAAACGAACCGAAATTGCACATTTGAACTAGAAAAATATTTTTAAAAAACTCCTAATTGCTCAATCTCAAAATAAGCTAGAGAAAGAAAAACCCTTGCTAACACTCCATCTATCGTGGATAAAAGAACCCTTACTCCCCTCCCAATTGCTCTTGGAACTTGGTAGAGTTGGTGTGATATCATTGTCTTCATTCATCTTCTTTTCTTTATCAGCAATTCCCTTAACTTTATTTTATGCCTTTGAATTATTTTGGGTTCTTGTTTTCTTAATTGGGTTTCTAGGAAGAGAGGAGTCTTCGTTAATCATGTAATCTCTTCTACAATTTGGATCATAATAAGCGGATGAGTGATGGGCTACTTGGGTTTGTTACAATTTTCTTTATTGTTGTTTTATGTGATAGTTTGTTCATTTCAAGAGAATATCCCTTGCCCTACCTCACCGAATTAAGAAATTGAAGCCTACTAAGCGAGAGACTGAAACAAGGTTAATAGATTTTTCTTTGTCCTTTCTGTATACAGATTCCAATCTTAAAATGTTTATGTAATTTTGTAGTTTTTGTTGAGCAAGTGTCTATCTTTTGAATGGCAAGGAATGTTAATAATCTAACGTTTCGTGCCTGTGTGTGTGCTGAAAATGGATGTTATAACATCACATTGTGATGTCCTTTATCTATGGTTGGTTAATTCTCCTAGGATCCTTGAGGCTTGTAATGGCAGACATGCTTGTCTTAAATCGACGAAAACATGCTTTTGTAGAATAATTTTATATGATCATTGCTCTTGTTGCAATTCTCCCATGTTTTTCTCTCTCTTTAAATTGTGAAAAAATATAGGGTGTTTTCTTTTTCCAGGGTGGTATTTCAATTTCTGCGCCACTTCTTTTTATTCAGCCTAGATTAATTAACATCAACTAAATTATAAGACCCCATTATTTTATCATTTTCTGCATCTCTCTAGAATTCTGGTTGTGTAGGTTAGGTGTTTGTCCTATTGCAGTCGGCAATTGTTATGCTCTTATTGTCATTTCTCGTGTTCTTGTCCTTTTCGTTTGTCCATGCCCACAAAAATCAATATAATCCATATAATTCTGTAGTAGATTGAATTTACATATTTATTTTTGCTTTTGTTTTCGATAATACGTACTGATTTGCTATTTTCTAGGTGGACTTTTGTGTTTAATTTTTCGAAAGGGATTCTCACACTTCTTGGTTCTAGTTAGATGTAACAGTCATTTGATTTTCATTGTGGATTCATTCCATAGATTGAAATATTGATTCATGCGCTTTCTAAAACTATTGAATATTGGTGTTAGTTGACTATGATCAGATGATGAATAGCAAAGGAACAATATGGAGTAACAATATTGCTACAAATTAATGGTTACATAGAAGTCTCATTTATGCTTTCAAACATTATTGTACATTGTCAGCATGCACGAACCTATTTGCATCTACTAGCCCATAGGAAACAAATGGATCCTTTCACTCCATATGGAATGCTATTATAAACAAATTAAACCATGATTCTCTACTAACCAATCTATTTGGCAGTTTTAGCTCTTATATAGGATTTCCACTGATAATCTGATACACAATTCATCCCTCGGTTCCATTCTATATATGAAGGGTGATTGTTCCACCTGTTTCATTAATCAGTATGTAGTTTGTTGAATTTAGCCAATATTTTTCTATATATGATTCAATGGGTAACATTTTAGCGTAGTGGTTTGCTGTTTAAGAATGTTTGATATTATTCCCTTTTTTTAGTTATATTCACTCATGATTATCCTTAGTCTTAATTGTAGTTAGGGTGTTATCATCTTTAGTACCTTGTGGCTTGGGTTGATGAGTGTCCTTGGAAGAAAGCTCCTCTTCGAGATCAAGGTAATCATATATGTAATCTTCTCTTGATTTTGATAATTGGGTGATTTGGTTACTATTTTGTATGACTTTGTGCGTCAATCTATTCTTCCTGTGATTGTGTAATGGTGGAAGAGTGCCAAGCATTGGACAATTCTACTATTTTAAATAGAGGATGGGTATTTTTGGGAGTTGTTAAATGTTGTAGTATTTTTAAATAATGATTAGGGGAGGGCTGCTGATTTTTTTAAGATGGCTATGTCACTTATATCCAAAATGAATATAAGGTACACAACAATAATAACAAATATATTGGCTAAAGGTGCAATATATATAATATGCTTCTTATTTGAAACCTATTGCCAATGTAGCTCAATTCTAATATCATGTATCATGGGTTCTCCTATGAATGTAAAAGATTAATATTGTTTTTCATGCATGTGATAGGAATGTCTGAACATAGAAGAATCATGCTATCTACTGATGCAGTAATTAAACAACACAAAAAGAGGACTAAATTGCTAGAAGACATTGGCTTAGTAATCTTTTAATTTTTTTAATTGGTACAAAGTTTTCAAGGCCCTCTTTTTATGCACATTTTCACTTGTAAAATAAAGTTTTTTTTTTTAATATTGCAGGTATCTTCTTTTAGATAATTAATGTTTAAACAAATTATAGTAAACATGCTTTTACTTTACTTATCGTCCATCGTGAGGTTAGAGATCGACTGTAAATGAAAATTCTCTTATTCTTGTAAGTCACTTGCTTGTCAATAAATCCTCATTGCTTTCCATTCTCTGGTGTAGGTTTAGATTTTAATAGAAAACCAATAGTTGTTCTTCAATTGTAATATTGAAATCACTAAATTTGATTCTTATGTTTTATCTCTTGGAAATTGTGTAATCACTAAATGCCTCAAGCCCCATTCCTTTTAATGTAAAGCTAAAAAAAATTCTTAAGGAATTATTTCTCAACTTCATTACCATACATTTTTGGTTGCCCTTGTACAACTAACTCTACGCATGATTTCATGGCCTACAAGGGTACTATAAACATGATAGACATCTAGTGACTATTAAGTTTGATGACATTCAATATGTGTTTTGTCAACTAATTATCAGTCTATGGTGAAAATGTGTTGATGGAAATGTGCTGATGGAAATGTGTATATAGTTATTAATTTGCATGGAATTTGAGTGAACTTTTTAATTTTGTAGGTATGATGGGATTGTAGGCAATTAAAATATACAGTCTTATATTTGCCAATGGCATTCCTATACAGCTTGGGCTTTCTAATAACTTTATTACATTTAGGACTTTCTAATAACTTGATTATGTAGCAATCCATTCATGTTTCTACCCCATCCCCTACATAGAGTTATTGGTTGGTCTTTCTAAAAAAGAGGCTAAATTGGATTTTTCAGAATTGTTTGGGACTAGACATGCTCATTAACCTTAGAATTAACGAAGGATTTTGTAGAAACAAGCTAAATAATGTTCATGTTCTCTCTTTGAAATGCTGAATGTGGTTAACATTGATTTGGGGTCTCTTGCTTTGGAAATTTGATCAAGCTTATGCACAGATTTGACTCTTGTAGATTTGTCCTAGGTTTTAGTTTGATAGAAGTAAAAGCAGATAGATCTAAAGATCCTGAGTTTCCGAACCACTTATTTGCCTCTTGTCCGCACATTCTCCCTTTTGTATGTTATCCAAGGGTTTAAATTTCATCTTTAGCAATGGTACCTTAAAAGTTAATGATGATCTTACCTGTGCTATTGCTACCATGGTTGATTTTCTATTGGGTTACCGTTCTACATTAGCTACCTTTACATTTGATGTTTTGTTGCTACTAAAGTATTTTGGTGGTCATGGTGGTGTCTTTGATTCTCCTACTTTTGTTACTATGCGCTGCTTTTGTTATTTATATACATTGTTATTATAGCTATATGCCGTTACATAGCAGTAGCTACCATTGCTCCATCTAATCTCGAGCTAGTTTAGTTGTTTTCCTATGTTGTTTTACTAAGGTGTTGCTATTGCTTTTGATCCTACATGGTTGTTCTCTTATCTTGCAAAGGTGCTACTACTGGCTTTGATCTTTCATGGCTATTGTCTTGATGTGTTGTAGTAAATGTAATCTTCCTAGGAGGAAGTTTGATTTGATGCCTTCTATACTAACTTGAGTGGAGGATGGTATTTATTATTGGTAGTAGAAGTATAAGGAAATGGTAATGATAGTCCTTAAATGAAAATGACATGAATAATTTAGTGTCTTCTTGTGTGCCTCTAAATGATTTGGAGTTATATTAGGGGCAATAGTGCACAAGTACAATAATACATGCGTGCCTTAGTTTAGGTCTCCTAAAACATCTTTATAAATCCCTCAAAGTTGATGATAATGATAATCCCCATTTCTGTTACCGCAAGCCTGATTACTTTTGTAGAATTATTCATTATGAAAATCATTTTCCATATTTAAGCTAGTCATTGTTATTATGTACATTGCCCCCCTCAAATAATATTTGTTTTATTATCATAAAGTGAAACATATAAGATATTATTCTAAATTATTTGATGTTCATAGAAATATGCTGAAGTTGGATTGATTAATGAATGATCATCTTAATTATCTTGATTCTGCTGTCAAATTCAGTAACTTGATAAAGAAAATCTCGTAGAAAAAAGAACTTAATGTTCATGCAAGAGATGTAAAGTGGATAAATGGTTACATATGGAAGAAGTAGAGCGACATATTTTACTCCAGGGTTTCTAGGAGGAGTATAAGCATTTGATTTTTCATGGTAAAGGGGACATTCTTGATCACATAAAACATAGAGGAAGCACAAGTCTAGAAACAAATAATTGACCCGCCAAATTTAGTACTTCAAGATGATATGGAAGGTTTGTTGAGGGAAGCTTTTGGGGTTGATATTCTTTAGACGAGTGATGAGTACATGATGTGGTTGATGAGCCATTTGATGAAGTGGTCAAAGTGTTTGACATGTACGATGGCCAAATTTCCTCTGAACAATTTTATGAATCATCAAATCCTTCCCTAGATGATGAAGAAAAGTGAAGTATGAAAAGTTACTGGAAGCTGCCAATGAGGCACTTTATAATGGTTGAACCACCTTTTTAAAATTATCATTTCTTCTACACTTGTTTCACTTGAAATGCATATTGCACTGGTCACCCAAGTCCTTTGCAATGTTGATCAAGCTTTTAGGAGATGCCTGCCTTCAAATCACGGAGTTCCTTTCTTTTTATTATGAAGCTAAGCAAATGATCAATAACTTGGACCTTGGATATCAAAAGATTGATACTTTTTCTAATGATTGCATTTTGTGTTGGGGATACCATTAGAAAGAGATCGTTATCATGTCTATGGTGTTTCAAGATGGAAGACACGAAAAGGTAAGGAAGGATAGACATGCAAAAGAAATGTAAATACAAATGCAAAGACAGGAGAGCCAGCTAAAGTGATGCATTACTTCCATCTAATCCCTAGATTAAGGACGATCGACATGTCACCTAAGTCAGTTAAACAAATGAGGTGACACGATAGGGACCATGTGAAAGATGGAAAGCTGAGACATCTATAGATGTAAAAGCATGGAGAGAACTTAATACCTTATATTCTGACTTTGCCTTTGATCCCCAAAATGACTTGCCATTGCTAGTGGTAGCTTTAATCCATATTGTCTAATGAATAGAACCTATAGTACACGACCTGTAGTGTTGATCCCTTATAACTTGCCTGTATGGCTATGTATAAAGCCATCATTTGTTCTTTCATTGACTATTCCTATGAAGGGAAGTTGTGGAATCAATATTGATTTGTACTTACAACCACTAATACATGAATTGAGAATGTTGCGGGGTGGTGGTGGTGTTTTTTATGCTTATAGTAATTAATGCTTGAATATGTGAACACTTCCTAAATGCACCATATATGATTTTCTTGCTTATGCTATATTATCTAGTTTGAGTACTAAGGGTTATAAAGCATGCCCTTCATGTGCTGACTCCACATATTCATACATGCTTAGTGGTAAATTTTGCTGTCTAGCCCATCAAAGATGGTTACCTCATAATCATCCTTATTATTCCCAGAGCCATTTATGTGATGGCATAAAGGAATTTAGGGAAGCTCCTATTGTTGTGGATGGGACTGTAATTTTAGGCAATAAGATGGAGTTGGTCATGTATATGGGGTGGCTAAACACGGTACTAAGAAGAAGAGAAGACGATGAGAAGCACATACTTCTACTTGTGAAGTTGGAGATGATTATGATAAGGACTATGCTAATGACACTGCGGTTGATGTCCTTTGGACTAAAAGAAGCATATTTTTTGAGTTACCCTACTACAATAATTGATGAAGACATAATTTAGATGTCATGCACATTAAAAAGAATGTGTGTGATAATATATTGGGAGCCCTTTTGAATATGGATGAGAAAAGTAGAGATGAGGCAAATGTAAGAAAAGGTCTTGAAGAGATAGTGATAAAGCCTTGCCTTTAGCTTCAACCTCATCCTAGTCAAGATCTAATTACACCTCCAGCTCTATATTTCATGTCTTTGGATGACAAGGAGAGATTCTTAAAAGTTCTACAGAAGCATAAAGTTCTAAACGGATATGGCTGGGTCTTACATCTCTAGATGTGCTAATATAAAACAACGAAAACTCTTAAATCTTAAAAGTCATGATAACCATGTTTTGATGTAAGATATCCTTCTCATAGCTTTACGGGCATCACATGCTATGAAAGTGATTAACCTAATTTATGACCTATTCTCATTTTGTAAGTATGTGTGCTAACCTGCCCTTGATGTAAATGAATTGGACCAAGTTCAATCGATGCCTATTTACACTCTTTGTGAGATGGAAACTCTAACTTTTTACACAATCATGGTCCTTCTCATAATTCATTTAGCAGAAAAAGTTAAATTCAGTGGTCCTATTCATTACAGATGGATGTAACCCATTGAAAGGTGGCCATTTTAAATACTTCTAATTTCATGTCAGTGATACATATGTACTATTATTTTATTAAGGATTGGAACTTATTGGAAAATGTACTTGGCCCATTTCAAATCTCATGTCATAATAAAGCCCAACCTGATGGATCCCTTGCTGAAGGGTATATTCTTGAGGAGATTATTGCCTTTTGTTTAACCTTCTTAGAAGGGGTAGAGACCATATCCTATATTTCTTTGTATAGATGATGTGAAAGAGCTTATTGAGCAAGTATTACATATGTACTATTATGCTCCATTTACTGAGTTTTCAGTTTAAAAGTTATAACTAAATGGGGAAACCATTTTTGCTAATTATGTTAGGGAAGTCTTAAACCAAAAGAAATCCTCTAATTAAGGTTCTTTAAGAACTACAAATGAATGCCTTTGAAGTGATTAGGTAATTAATGAATTAGATGGATGGCTGCGAAAATGAGGTTATATTTCTCACTTTAGTAGGGTAGGCCATGAAATTTTTATACCATGCTTGTGTAACTACTTGCATATATTTCTAGTATTATACGTAGAGTACACTGATGTCAGCACGCCAGAAGGAATGTTGAGAAAAGCTTTAACTAGTGGTGTAACCCTTGTAGGTAAAAGGTTAAAAGTATTTTGTATTGATGACTACAAATTTCAAACAGTTCATCATGAGCACTACTTTAAACACAAAATTTCTAGAATTATGGCGGAACCAGATCGACAAGCTTACTATGGAAGACCAACAGACATCTATGAATTAGATTACTATGGGGCATATAAAGTTCTAATCTTTCGTTGTAATAGCGTATACATAAATAGGGGTTTGAAAACTTTTAGCAATAGCGATGGTTGTGTCAACTTCTCAAAGTTTATACGTATAGATCGATATTGACATGATGATCCATTTGTCTTCTCATCTCAAGTGAAATAAGTTTTTTTATGTTGAGGGTTATTAAAACCAAGGATAGAGACTTATTTGATTTAGGCAAAGATTTATCATAGGCTTTTTTGTGTTTATTATATGATCATTCTGTTTTAATTATTATTTAGTATGGGACATTAGTAATCTCTTTGCTACTTTGCTACTAGATTACTTAATGTCATTTGTTTTTCCCATATACGATAGATGTGAAATTATGAATCTGTTCTTAGTATCATATCTAGTTTTTTGAATTTGGTTTTTTTAAAGCAACTAATGCTATATTATGCTTATAGTTTAGACAATTATTATAGATGTATCTAATGTCATAATCAGGGTAAACATGTCATCGGAACTCTTATTGCCAGGTATTGAAAATGGACCAAAGTTTAAAAGATGAGTTATAGGAGAAAGAGAACACTCA
This sequence comes from Carnegiea gigantea, assembly GCA_029747015.1. NCBI lineage: Eukaryota > Viridiplantae > Streptophyta > Magnoliopsida > Caryophyllales > Cactaceae > Carnegiea > Carnegiea gigantea. The sequence goes on from JAKOGI010001340.1 coordinate 144,316, forward strand.
AAGCATTAGCTACTAGATCATCTGCAACAGCACGCCGCTTGTTTATCCAACTTCCTCTAATATAAGAGCACAACCGCCCATATGAACTTAAACTCAAATAACAATCGAAACTAAGATTATAAAAAGGAGGAGGACTATCACCAAGCTTTATTAGTGGCTACCAACAAAGGTCCAAAATAGAGCAACCAAACCCAAAATGATCGAGAATAAAACGTCAAATTCGAGTCAAACGTTGTGAGATTTCAAGACAAAATCACAACACTTACCTCAAAATTAACAAGATTGAAGTTAATTACATCAAATTTGTGGCTAATAAAACTAAATATCAAAAGAAGGAAACGGAGCAAATTGAAGAAATTCGAACAAAATTGAACCTTAAAATCCTAAAACTAAAAATAAACCCTAAAAAACCTAACTTTTCCCATTCATTGCTTCTTGTATTTATGGCCTCCAAGGTCAGCTCCCCTTCTTTATCTTGGTTGTTCAATATGAATATAAATGAATCACGCCTTTGATGCTGCAACAGCTTGAGATAGAGGGGGGATTTGGTGGTGATGAGTACGGCGGTCGTGTGGTCGCTAGTTAATGAAGATGGTGAAGGTATTTGACGGTGTTGGTGTTTGAGGAAGATAGACAAGCGATAGGGTGGTTCTGCATGTGAGATGAGAGAGAAAATGGGCGGAAGATAAGCACAGGTGAGGGAGATAGGACTGGTGGAATTTTAGGGGTTTTTTTTTTTTAAAGTTTTATTTTCCTCCTTTTTCTTGCTTTCTTTTAGCTAAAATCAGCTGGACAAAGGGGAGGAATGGGCCAAGGCTTGGGCTGTTGAACAAGCTAACCCAAATTCTTTACTTCCCCTTTTTTAAATCTTTATTTCATATTTTTCTGAAATTTTTGGGGCAAGGCCAACAAAATAATACAAACTCAAGTAAAAATCTAGAAAGCATAATTACTAGGAGCTAAATTAGGCGTAGAGATGTTGTAAAAATATCATAATTTTAGTGTAAACACTACACTATCACTGAGATACATTGGGTGGGGTAGCTCCTCTTTGATTTTGGTATTCTAGTACAAGTACCCATTCAACTCTTATGTGATAACATCGTTGCCACTTATCTTGTTGTCAATCCTATGCTAGTTGTAGTAAACATATTAAAGTGGATATCACTTTGTTTGTGAGATGGTCACTACGTGACATCTTCAAATCAAGTCCATTGCCACTCAATCTCATGTTGTTGAGATCTTTACCAAAGATCTGACATCACATCAGTTTCTTCGGTTCATGGCTAATCTCTCCATCATTTCAACCTATATAGACTGAGGGTGTGTAATGAAGTATATGTATACTTGTTTATATTAGGTCTTGAGTTGTACTTGTACCTTTGAAAAGCCTAGCTCTTTACATATACATCTCTAACTATCCTAGTTTGGGTAGCCACTCCAACTACCACATATTTTTTGTAAAAATGTAAAATCTCAAAAAATTAGATTAATGTCCTTTAAATTATATATATTATTTACATATGATTTTGGATAAACCTAAAATGCTTGACCTCATAGAATAATTAGGTCAAACCAAGCGAAAATAATATTATGTTTACTCCTTTTAACCAAAGTTTTAGAAAATTTAGATAATTATTTTAAAACATATTTATTTCTAATAAATTTTTCCCCTTTCCCAACCGTTTACTTCAAAAAAAATTCTTCTCATTCACATTATTTTCTTCTTCGTCTTTCCTTCTCTTTCTTTATCTCTTCTTCCTCCTTTCATGGTAGATAAAAGGCAACTTAAGTCTCCTCCTTACACACATCTCTTAACACGCAACCCTCTATCTTATTCACTACCGCTCTCTCATTTGCACTCTCTCCCTCTTTCAATCTCTCTCTCCTTTGTGCCTCTACTCACCGATGCCACACTTGCATCGCCACCAGTCATCGACGTCTCCTACTAAGTAGCGTGAGCCCCCTTTTCCCCTTGCTCCAATTGCTCACACTCCTTTTACTTTCTTTCGCCTTTACTCTGGTCCATTGTGTAACTATGCCACCACCGCCAATGTTGCCTACACCGCTGTCATCCATCTAACCTGCTAACGTCGCCTAGATAAGGGAATAAGATTTTTAATTCTTGATTGGGGACAATATATTAGGAGAGTATTGCCTTTTTAATATTGTTATGCTCATGTAATATTATATTAAGCGTAGTATCTTAAAAAGCATTATTCCTATATTATATCTAATAATTATGAAGTGGGATATCACTTAGATTTGTATGTCATTATGATTATTAACAATTGGTGGCTAGTAATATCAAAGCAGCAATTATTATCATCATCATCATCATTATCATATCATCATCATCATCATTATTATAATAATAATAATAATAATTATTATTATTATTATTATTTCATTCCTTTTCAAACATAAATATGGAATACCGGAAATGTTTGACATAATGTGATGACAATTACAAATCTTGTATGTACAAGATAATTTTGTCCCTAGATTACTACCAAAATACCAAATTGATTTCCATTTCTGTAGCACAATAGTCCAAGCTAGCATTGAAGATTTGTAGCTATCATACCTGCACGATAAGCATGATTAATGCAATAACATAAAGAATGATTGATAGGTGAGTCAGATCGATTTATTTGTTATGAGATAATGAGGCAGATTTTATTTAACGATAATTAATTAGTTTTCATTCTCGAAAGAGAACTTTGTGTGTTTTGCAAATTTAGATGCTCCTGAGAGACTTGGCATGAAGTAACTATATCAAATTTAAGGGAAAGTTATATTTAAATAAGTTCCATGAATAGATAAAGAAGGTCCTGAAAAGAAGTATGATCATGAAGACTAGCCAAGATGTAACCAACCTTATCGATTCTTCTAAGCAAAAGAAAGGAAAAATTAGAACCATTAATAATTTCATCTAATACTTTTAAGGATGCAAAGAAAGTATATGAGATTAGAAAACCGAGATATAAGGAGAAGAAAATTTTGGGCATTAAGAAGAAAGGAATGTAGCAAATAGAAATTTCATAAGAGAAAATATTTTCATTCTACGGAAAATATCACATGTACAAAAATGTAATTTCTCAAGAACAATGTTAATTGAAATTATGGAAATTCTGATGGATAAAAATGGAATTTTGAAAAGGAGAATGCTAATAGGATCTTTCTACTGAGGAAGTTTGCAAAAGATTGGTTTTGGTGGGAAAGTTCTAGAAAATTATTGTAACTGATGGAAGAAATAAGGATCACATGGGCTTTGGAATAGAGATGTATGCTAATCCTTGATGTTTTTGGATCACCTTACTAAGTTTTACTCTTTCTCCACTCTTCTCTGCTCCCCTGCTCTCTCTATTCCCTCTATTTTCTTTTTATTTCTCTCCAACAAAGCAAGGGGTGTTAGGCATGGTTTCGCGGATGTCCACTGCCACCTTGGCCACTCGAGCGGATCGCTACTTTCCATCTTCTCCAGGCATCATCTTCATCTTCTTCTGCCTTCTCTTTAAATTATTAAGCAATGGGAGGTACTATCTTTAAATCCTTCTTTTCTTGTTTGATAAAATTTAGTGTTCTTCATAGTTGGATCTTTTATGGAAAAAAGTGCTTTAGGCATTATGTAAAGGCCTTAAATTCAAATATGTGATTGAATTGTTGAAAACTATATGGGTATAATGTGATTGTGTAAGTGTGGTGACTATGAAGCTTCAAAAAGCCTTATGAATACCTTTTGTGTGTGGTAATTTGGGTGATTTAATCATATGAAAGGTTTAAAAGTTACAATACTCTATTAGTTTGACGAGTTACAATCAAAATTGACCAAAAGTAAGACTGAATTTAAGAATAAAACGGCGTCACTTGACGAGTCCAAAAGATATGATGTTCTACAAGATAACAACTTGTGAGTTAGCTTTCAATAGGCCTTGAAATCACTTGAATTCAAAATTTATAGGTTTAGATATGAACATATCAAAATTACACAGTTTGTATATGAATCATATGCAGTTCTGTTCAAGTCAAAATTTTAAAAGTAATATTATGGCATTTCACTTTGACGTCTGAATAAAAGATGTAGCTACTTCTTGAGGTTTCTATATTTGGGGCCTTATATATTATTTCAAGGACCCAAGGGAAGATATGAGGTTTCAAAGTCGATCTTAGAAATCTTCTATGTTTTAGGTAAAAGTCACATTAAGATTTATTATTATAGATGTTATAATTTTGAAGTAAAGTAAGCAAAGCCTTTCCGGAATGGTTGTGTGCAGTATAGAGAATGGTTTGAGAAGAATTAAAGTAATATGGATAATAATAATGAGCTAAGTTCATAAAGTAGGCATCTTGGATTGCAATTGTGGACAAGTGCTATTCAAGAATTCATCATGGAACTAGGAAAATGAAATACTTAAATTATGCCCCGGGAATTTTTATATTGAAGGGAAACCATTATGGACGGAAAAATATATGCCCACAAAGTGTCTATAGAGCTTCTTCTTTGTTAAAAATTAACAAAGACTTTCCCTTCCTCTTTTGAAAAGGGAAATGTGGATATGTTTATATGTATAAGGAATGGTTATTGAGGAAGAAAAGTTTCTTAGAGTATAAATTTTCTAACAAGTCCGAGAAGATGGCCCTAAGCAAAACGAGAAAGACAAAAAGAAGTTTTATTAAGGAAAATGGAGAGAGGAAAATGTAAGTCTTATTACCTCACTTGATGATCGATTTTGCAAAACCCCAAGGTTGTGGACATTTATGTCCTATAAGGGAACTTTTCATATGCACGGCTCTACTAAAAATCTGAAAATATTTCCCCTACAAATGGAGGATGTAAGGAGTGTAAAGATACTAAGGGGAACATGTGGTTTAAAGGAAGTGGAATACTTTCATGAGAAAACATGGGTAAAGGGGCGATATTTAGTCTTAAAAGGGGAAAAGAGGCTTATGGGAGAATTCTATAAGTACATAGTAATGAGAAAATTTAATCCATCAACGTGGCTAACGGAATAAAAGAAGAAGAAATGAATTGCATGCAAGAATATTGTCTAAGTTAGAGAACGATAATAAAATGAAAAACCTCTAATAACCAAGCTTGAGGGAGGTAAGTATTCGTAAAAGAGCCTTTGGGCTCAAATACTCCCCTTGCTATAGGAGTAGATAAGATGTAGGGAAAGAAATAAAGGTAAATGTGAAGGCTAAAGTGTTATTTGAAGGGAGTACCCTTGACCAAAGGTCCAAGATCTTATATTACGAATTCCCAAATTACAGTGATTACTTATGTAAGGTAGCAAAGGAAAAATGGTATGATTAATTGATGATTGAAAATCTTTAAGGAATTAAAGAGGAAATAGACAGGGAATGCTAGTGCTACATAGGAATTTTTCTATAAAGTCATTCATAGAAATATGCAACCTTTTTCAAACAGGAATCCACATCTAAAAAAGGTGAATAGGCCAAAAGAGGTTATAGTTTCTAAAGAAAATACAAATCATAAGGGCCAAGTATGAAACCCATTGTGGGAATTCAAGTAAAAGAAATTATGAATAGAAGATATGGAGCAATTAAGGCTTACAGTAATTATTCATGCCATAGTGGTCAGTTGCTCTTTTCAAAGGAGCGAGCAATCTAGACCAAGTCAAACAAAATTGTCAGGATAGGAAATAACCAGCAAGCTTTCAAAGGCAAACGAGGTACGTTTATTGTCCATATGTTTTAAGAATGATGTTCAACATGGTGAAAATGAATGTTTATGAATGATTGTGCAAAACTGTTTTGTGAATAATTTAAGAGGACCCAATTGATAAGTAAATTAATTAACTAAAGGGGATCATAAAAGGATATACGCCCCCGCTTGAGATGAAAGTAATGGATCCAAGAGTGTGCACCCCTCTAATCTTGAACAAGTACAAGGAATGCAAATGAGCTCATCAATAAATAGTGGAGCTATAAAAAATATGTCTGACTCGATTACTCAAAATTGTCCGACTCGAAAAAAATTGGGTACGGTCACAAAATTTATGTCTGAATTTAAAATTAAAACAACTGTTCATGTCTGAATTTAAATCGAGTTAGTTCGGGTTCGGGTTGTCTAGATTTTTGAATCATTTCGGGTTCGGACAAGTTCGGATAATTGGAAAACTGGGTTCAGACGTTGGACAACTATGTTTACATGTAATTGTGGTCCGAACTCTCTAGAAACTTTATAAAACCAGTTCGGACAACCGGCTTTGAACGTTAAAAATCAGGTTCGGTCACACAAAATTAGGGTCAAAATGTCCAAAAATCATATCACAGAGATCAAACAGTTTGGGTCCAGTCTGGCCAAAGCATCTAATCTATAATCCGAGCAGAATCCAGGTATCAAGTTTTTTTCCAAATATCCAATTTGTTTGGACCCGAATCGACTCGGGCCTGAATTTTTGCCAGCCCTAATAAATAGGATCCCACCAAAGTGATTTTCTAAATGCATGATTTCAGAAGGAATGATAAATGAAGTACCAAAAAGCTTTTACTCCCTTAATTTTACAGAAAATGAGATTAAAATTGCTGTGTAACTCACTGATTTTTAAAAGCTATATTTTTACGATATAGAGATAAACGTACTAGGCTTTGACTCGCTATTCAAAAATGTCTTTATGTTTTTGGTTTTCGGTAACGAAGACTCAGAGAAATTTATAAGAAGCAAAAGAAAGGAAAGAGTAATGCTAGCATTAATAGTAGGATTCCCAGATGATAAACAATATGGTAACCATATAGTGTAGCTAACTCTTTGTTATTCACTAAACCAAACCACAGAATATGATTATTTAAGGTTGATGACAAGCTTGTGATGATCATTAAGTTCAATGCATTTTCTAATTATGAAATAGAATTTGAGTTCATAAATAAAGTTTGTATGAAGCATGACGCTTATCAAGTTTGTCTTCAAGATGACTCTCCCCTTATGATTTAAATGCAAATGAGCTCTTCACTTTTAAAAGCTAAATCTTCCAAAGAATTTTTATTAAGGTAATGTTTAACGTCAAAGATTTTCTGTTATAAAAAAGAAAAAAAGTTATTACGATTTTATGCTAAGTCTTTAAGAGTCTTATATCTTTCAACGGACTGCGGCAATGTTCCAACTAGAAGACATCTTTCTGTTTACTCTTAATAAATAGGATATCTAAGTCTAAATTAAGTCCTTACTAGTTGGGGTGTTACATCAGGTCATAAGATTATTTTCCCTAATGCAATGCATGTTCTTGTTGTGAAACATTGTTTTAAAAGGTCAAATAATAGACAATCTTCATTCATTAGTTTCTTGCTTTAGTCATATATTCTCTTCATTCTATATTGTTTGTGACAAAATCTTTGAGGGGTCATTTGCTATACAAAAGTGGAACGCAGTGGAATTAGAGAATAATATTTGGGAGGTTGGGTACTGAACTTGAATCCTTTATTAAGTTGTTTGGTAGAGAATAAGGATGGAATCAAGTCACAATCTTATGCCGCGTTTGGTTGAAAATAAGATGATCACTATGCAATAGAATCAACTATGCAATGTAATTCTTAGTGTAATAAGAATGGGATAATAATTACATTATAATGTTCGATTATAAAGTTTTTGCAATTGTAATGGGATGAATTTATTTACACATAATTCTTCATTTTACACGTGGCATGAAGCCGTGAAGTACTTGCAATTCATTTCACTTTTATTTTGCTTGCTTTAATTATCTGTAGCTTTATTGATAATTATCACCTAATATCTTATCATCATGATTGTGATGCTTTCACATGAGACTTACTTCACTCTATTTCATTCAAGTTTAGCAAGTAGAGAGAGAAAATGAGGAAGATGAGGATGATGATGATGATGATGATGATGATGATGTGTGTGTGTGTGTGTGTGTGTGTGTGTGTGTGTGTGAGTGAGAGAGGGAGATGTTGATGTCTAGAATGTATAAAAATGCAGTCACAATAATATGATCATAGTTTTTGCTAAGCTTTAGGGTTTTTCCAGCAAACCACCTAATGTTTTGGGTAGGTCATAGAAAATCACCTTAAACTTTTAATTTTAAATTATCGCACCTAAACATCTATCTTAATTTTCAATGTCACACCTTAGTATTCAAAACTATTATATTTTCCAATGTACCACCTAAAAATTAATCCTTTTTAAAATGTCACACTTATTATTTTCTTCTTAATTTCATTTTTTAATCTAAACTATAAAATTGTTGCAACAAAATAAAATATATTTCTTTTTGTTGTATAATTAAATTGATTTTTTTGTGAAATAAGCCTATTATTGGTTTTAGTGCTTAATTCTCTTTTTCATATATACAAAAAAAGCCTTGTAAATGAGTTGGAACCAAAAGAAATTGCTAAAAATGTAATTAAGTTATAACATAATTAAGTTTAACATACCAGTATGTGCTAAACATTGTCTAGTGTTGCATTTATAGAAAAGGTAATCATGAGCTTTGATGGGAATATTGAAAATCTAAGTATTGCTTGGAACTATTGATGAAGCAAACCAAATATGCTAATTATCTATTTTTCAAGGCTTGTAAAATAGATTAAATTGCTTAGTCATTTCCACTCTGTCTTTTCATTCAAAAAAAAAAAAAAAAGGATTGACATAATTCACTGGATTTCTCTAAAGCATTCATGATGGTCTTTTCTTTGATGAACTCGTTATCTTCAACTTTGAAGTTTATATGGCATTCTTTTGAAATTGGCGTACTGGATTCAATGCCTCTTGTAGTTGGGCTAGATATTCATCCAAATCCTCTCTTGATTTTTTGTATTGTGAAGTTTTCTTGCTCTTCTTCTTTATCCCAATTGCGTTATGTTAAACTGCATTAATGTCTTCTTGTGGGATGTTGTTGGACTTAGAAGAACATTATTATTTTCTATGATTTGAAAATAATAGCATGAGCTGCTAAATGTTTTTGGTTTGATGTCGGGGGGGGGGAGGGACTAAAAATTTAATATTTCTAAATATTTTATACTTGCTGACCATAGGATGAGAAGGCAGTGATATCACTTGGATAGTCATTTAGGATGATCTTAGCTATAATAAAAAATATATTTTGTTTAATTATTCATGTAAATATACTAGATTTTTATGTTATATACTGAGGTCATAACAATGCTTACATATTTTGCCACAATCTTTCTCTTCCTTGGCTTCTCGATCTCCACAGTGCTTGATTTCTTAGGTCTCCACCCTTATTCTTGGATTCTTGAGGCTTCATTTCTATTGGAAGCATCATATTGCTGCATCTCTTTCTATTGTGGCCTAGTTCTCCACATCACCCACATCGATTTTTTGTGCTTTTCTTGGGCACTCCCTGATGCTTTTCTTTTTCCTCCTTGCTTGCTTTTTCTATCCTTCCGTGGTATGCCTGGTTGAATCTTACACCTTGGGGACTCGGGGGGAATGTGTGGGCTCTTAACCCACTGATCCATACTGGGCATGGGGAATGAAATCATCATATGCCTTTATAAAAGCTTCTTTACTGTAGCACGAATCTACAAATTCCACTAGATCAAGTTCTTTATGAAGAATAGATCACCATAGCATAGGGACAGGAATTCCACTCAAATCCCACTTATTACAAATGCATATTCTTCCATTTAGATTCACAATATGGGTCTTCCTTCGACTATCCACCTCAAATTTCATGTTACACTTCCTACCCAATGGGCCTTAGTCTTCAATGACTCTTTCCTAGCCAACTCCAACTTTTTATTGGCTCTAAGTGCAATCTTTCTTTGGTAATTAGCTATCCCTTCTCTCTTTAGTACATGCCACTTCGTCAACTTTCTCCTAATCATTTCAAGCATAGTTAAGATAGGCTTATCTCTAGTCTCCAAAATGTACTTGTTAAAGCACTCACACATATTATTCAATTGAATGTCAGATTTCACCCAAGGACTAAAAGTATGTCTTGACCATAATCTAGGGTTTGCTTGCATTAAGTAATCATAAGCTCCTTGCGATTTGAGTCTAATACCTTCCATGCATTTCTTGAATTCACAGTCAGTTGATGTTGTTGTTGCCTCCCACAATGCATCTTTCATAAATTGTCCTAGCCATTTTTGCTTAAAGTTATTATGTAAATGCCTAACTCATATTCTTATATCAGCTGTAGGCCCTAAATCCTACAAAGCATTAAGTAACCCCTAGAGAAAGAGATAAGTAGGGCATATTATTAACATTAAGAATATGAAATACAAATTTGGTTAGTTAAACTTTGTTACATGTGGCAACTTTAATCATCATTAAATAATATAATAAAAAAATAATATTGTCCATAATTACTACTTTTCAAAAGTGACTTAATGAATTAAAGTTGCTCATGCAATGTTAACAATATAAAAATATTCAATGGTAAATAAATAGAACACCTTTTGTCTATCTAACATAAAGGTCCAACCAAACTCTTCAATGAATCCAACATCTTGTAGGAGAATTTCAATAAACCAAGTTGACCACTGCTGCAAGTGCATGCATGTCGTAGTATAGATAAAATATCGTCCTTAGGGACCAAAATAATCTATCGAGTTCTTTGTATTTGAAAACGCTAAGTAATAACAGTAATCAAGGATTTGATTTAACAACTTCTAGCAACTGATTTGAAATTCAATCAAGTTGAAATGGCTACGGATTCATGTAGTTAAGAAAGGTGTTGGATCAACATGACTAACATGTGCTTTTCTGTAATTGGATACTTTCGAGGAATGGCAATCTCTCCAGAATTTAGTCTATTCTTTTGAAACCAACCAAATTAGCTAAACTAAGCAAAAGTCGTTCTTTCAAACTAATTTATCTTAATCCAAGTTTAATATTTTCGATTACTATCAAGTCCTCACAACAAGCAAATCTCTCTTTCGAGTAAATGCTACATTAGGTTTTACCAAGCAGTCTAACAATCAAATTTCACCTTTCAGTTCTTCATTCAACTATTTTAAGTGTGCAAGCAAAATTTGGCCAAAATCTACTCACAACTTGATATTCACTTGATAAAACGAAATCAACCAATCATGGAACAAAAGCACAATTCTATTGATTATAACATGATCCACCTACACTTTCATGAACTAACAAATCCCGACACAAGATAAACTACTCACTCATGATTAAAGATTAAATAACTAACTAATCAAATCAGCAAAATATGAGAGGGAAGGGCTTAACAAAGACAGCCTTCAACAAAGTTTTCAAACCGCCAACAAAAACAAAACTCCTCACTCATGATTTCTCACTTGGACAAAAAGCAAACTAAAAATCCTAAAAAAAGAGTAAAATTTAGGAAGGAAATGAACTATATATACTATTCTCTCCTTCTTTTGCTACTAAGGGATGAGTTTATAAAGAAGAACATAAGGATTCTCAGCTACACAGCCAAGGGGAAAACTAAGAGGCCATAGTTACACAACTCATCATGGTCCGTGGAAGGCACCACGGTTGGACCGTGGTCTTGGCTAGAACCAAAGTTCTGCTCTTCTCTTGCTGCACAAACATAACACCTCATGGACATCCATGGGGGTTCAAAATATATTCAAATGGGGGTCAAATGTAGGGTCAAAGTGGTCCAAATTCATACAAATATCATCAAACAATCATACCTAAGCATAAATCGAGAACAGGAGTATAAATGGTAACTTAAAGCACATAATTCTCCTAAAAATGCAGCAAAATGACCCTAAAATAATATATATGATAAGCACTTAACAAACTCCCCCATGCTTAAACTGTTGCTTGTCCCTAAGCAACGCTAAAACTAAAAATTATTCAAAAATCTTCTCAAGATAAACATAGGTAGCATTTCAATGGCAAAACCGATCCAAAACTAGCCCAAAAAGATGTAAAAATCATTTTGCAAGCATACTAAGGAATGAAATTTACAAAAACCACTTGATATAGCACATTGTCAAATTTGAATCAACCCCCAAATCATCAAATATAATCATTCAACATATGAAACAAATGGAGCTAGCAATAATGGTAGAACCTCACTATAATCATGTGGCACTCATCACTCATGTATTTAAAAATATATATATGTTCCCTCAATTCTCATTCCATAGACTCGAATCTACCATAAGCTTGATAAGATTCTCTAATTTGCTATCACTAGAATGCAAACGCACAAGACAATCATGAGGACTTTCATAAGGTTGTAATGGGGCCATAGGTAAAGGTAGGAGGAGAACAAATGTTTTGGAAATGTGGAGCTAGAAGCTATAGACTAAGAGCTAAGCATCTCCATCGCATCATACAACATCCTCCCTAAACCAATATAATTCATTAACAAAATACATCCCTAATTGAAGAAACAAAGAGTTGACAATCATAAATATTTTACAATCCTAGCAAGGCTAACACTTTTTGTATTATTCTCTTTTTTTCTTCTGATGTTGCTTTTTTTTTTTTTTTGGCTTCATTTTTTTGCTTTTTTTTTCTTAAAAGAGTTTAGCCAAGGGAAATCCATACCAAACTTTAACTCTTAATCTTCTCTAAATTTTGTACAAAAAGACAAGGGATTTCTTTTTATCAAACAAGATCACACATCCCTTCACAAAACAACCAAATCCACTAAAAAGATCTTAATACACCCTACTAGCTCCCAATCAAACTTGATGCAAAAGAATGAAATGCTCCTCTAGTGTTGGCTTAAGGGTAAGATAATCATTTGCCCATAGGCTATAATAGGAGGTTCAAATCAAGAAAAGTAGATATAAGCTCAAAGGGGCTAGCAAGGGATATAATACACAACAAAGATGGCTATTTGGTTATTGGTTTAAACAAATCAAAGAATGCCTCAATCATAAACGCATATGCGAAATATGATCTTGAATGAGAATCAAAGAAAATTCTAGAGAAATGATGTTAAGGAAGAGTCACATATTAAAGAAACATGAGACCAAATTAATAAATAGTCTCTAAAAGGTCAAAGCCTCACAGGACATCTACCAAGGTCATAACTAGCTCATTAGTAAACATATGCAAAAATTCATGTAACGAGTTATGGGGTAATCAACTCGCACTCAATATATGGTCAAAACATAAAGCTCATTTTTGCAAACTCATTCTTAAACGTTTTTATACACAATTGGGCAAATCAAAGGATCAAACTAAACCAAAGGATTCTACCTAGTCTACAAAGATCATCATCAGAGGATTTTTTTTCTTTTCTTTATTCATTATTTTTTTCATTTTTTTTATATGCATGCTCCTAATAACAATGCAATCCTTAAAAAAAAAAAAAGAGAAAATGCTATGAAAAGAAACTTTAAAAAAAACCTAAAATGCAATCTAGAATGAAAAGAAAAAGAAAAACTAAATATACTTCTAAAATGCCTCTAACAAAATGAGATTAAAACCTACAATAAAACTCTAAAAACTATCACAAACAATATATATAATACACAAGCACACCAAACCAAATAAGGCATCAGACGCCAAATATAATGACTAACTCCCCATGCTTGAATAACACATCGCCCCTCAATGTGGGGACATAGTAGAAAAAGGGAAGGGGAATAGCAAAAAACAATCAGAAAGGAGGGTGGGGAGGAGGATGAGGTGGCTGGCCATGACAAATCTGCCAATCGCGCTAGGTCTCTAAAAAAGCCCTATAGTCCTGGAAATATTGAGTCTGGATAGCAAGAATCTAACAGAGCTCGTCGTGGTGCTCTTGGACAAAGTCACGAAGAGCGGTGCCCTCAAAAGCAACATAAGCTCGAAGGGAGACTTCCTCTTCATGAATAAACCTAAGGGTGGCTTGTAGGTTGGCATATTCAGTAGGGGGTGGTTGAGAGGAAGAGCTAGGTCTGGCTTGACTAGAATGAGGGGGTAGAGGATGGGGTGCCGGTTGAATAACCTCGGCATCGCCAGGCACCCAATAAAGGTTACTCCGGTGAAGTAAGGTGGTTTGATCGACATTGGAAAGCGGTAGAAGCCGATCCCCAGGGTAAATCCAACACAAATGCTTAGCCTCTAGTTTACAAAAGTTCATGATCTCAAAAGCGGCTCGATCAAGCTGCTCGAACCCAAAGACTCTATCCTTAGGGTTGCGCTCAATACCCAAAAATCTAACAATAGTTGTCACTATACCACCTATGACTATCCTGCCCTTAGTGCTAACAGCAGCATTATACAATTGCCTGGCCAAAGATGAATCAAGGTTAAGCCAGACACCGTCAAGCATATAAGACAAGAAGTACAACTCAGACAATCTCGGGACATTTAGACTATCACCTTGAGTAAAGAAACAGCAAGTTAGGATACGTTGAGCTACCCGAATGCAAGGGTTCCTAATATGTGTGCACTTAAATAAACTAGTGCTGTACCTAACACTTCCCGAAAGCTCGCTCCAAAATGCATTTAGGTTGAATTCACGGGGGACTTATCGATTCGGTAAATCCATACTAGGTGAAAAACCGACTATACTGTTGAAGGTACCTAAGTTTAACTCATATAATTGTCCTTGCAAATAAAATGAAATGTACCTGGTTTGACATTGATGCCCTCTAGTGACCTCAATATGAAGTGTACTCAATAACTCTAGGGTCAAGTTCCAGTATGTATGCTCTTGTATTTCTATGAAGTGTCCCATCCAACCCCTTGCAAACAACCACCTAATATCATCTAACATTACTAAACATGCTAACAATTCCTCATCATAATAATGGGTTGCCACAACCATGCCTTCATTCAAACAATTGTATCCAGTAACATGATCATGGCTGGTTAAACCAAGAGTATGAGGAACATTACCTTAGGCTCATGCACTAGTGGAAGTTCGAGAGGTCCGTTAAGGTTGAGACGATGCTTGGCTTGATGATCCAACCTCCTTGACACTCCTTTCTCTTTTGACTGGTACTATTGTTGCAAAATGAAACAAAAATTGAAGCTAAAACATAAATAATAAAATTTGAGGTTGAAAAATGAAGAATTTAAGCAAAGAGAAGAAGAATTAGAGAGAAAAGAAGATGGTTATGGTGGATGGATGAAGGTGAGATGAGTTTGAAGAAGAAGAAAAAGAAAGAGATGAAATTTGTGGAAGAAAGAGAAGGATTAAGTGACGAGGAAGGATTTTGGCTGAAAATAGAGTAAAAATAAGAAGAAATGAGAGAGGACTGAAGCTGCAGTAATGGTGAGTTCAGAGAGAGAAGGAGTTGAAGAAGAAGATGAAGTTTGGGAAAAATGGGGGGTTGCCGCAGTCAAAACCCTTGACTGCGGCCTATAGCAGTTCACCATGGTCCGTGACAGTGGTCACGGGCCAACCGTGGTGTCTGCTGACACCAGAATTTTTTTATTTTTTGGTTTGGCACCCCATGGCCGTGGTTCAAGGCTGCTGGCCGTGGTGCCAAACATTTTATTTTTATATATGTTTTTCTATTTTTTTTTCCTTTTCTTTCTTTCTCTTTCTCTTTGTTTTTTCCCATTTTTTCTTCTCTTTTTTTATTTTTTTGTTTTTCACTTTTTTCCCCTTTTTTAGAAAAATTACAAAAATAATTAAAGCTAAGAAAAAGGGCTTGGGTTATCCCCCAAGAAGCGCTCTTTTAAGGTGAAGAGCTTGACATACTTCTATGCTTAATCCAGATCAATGAGTGTGTGGATATTAGCTTTATCCTGGACCATAAAATCGAATTTCTTTAATAGGAGGTACCACCTCAAAAACTCTAGTTGAAGGCCCTTCGTTGTCATTAATTTATTCCATAATGCATTATCGGCATACAAGACAAACCACTTATGTAGCCCATCAGACTGGCTACTATCACCTTATTCAACACGCAAATCAAAACCTGCATCAAATCTTTCCATAGGGGGCAAAGAAAGAACAGCTTGAGCAAACCATCAATAATCACTCATAGCAGACTCATTAGAACCATGGGCCTCAACCTCAGGTATGCTAGGCAGCATAGGAGCAGTAAACTCTACCTTAACATACCTTCGGTCAGGGTCCTTAGTAGAAATCCAGTCAAAGTCAGGAGGATCTTCACAATTTAAGATATCCTCCATGTCAATCTCAGGGGAAGGGAAAAATTCATCTAATAGAGAAGAATTAGGAGAAACCACTTTCACCTCTATATGAAAAAACATAGCACAGCACCCTTGTACTTCAAATCTTATGCGCCCTTTTCTTACATCGATATGGCAACCTGTGGCAGCCATAAGGAGCCTACCTAGAATAATTTGGGCATCATTAGTCTCAGTCATATCAACTATGATAAAGTCTTTCAATACCCAAATATCTCTTATTTTGACTGGGACATCTTCTAATTTGCCTATGGATTGTGTTTCAGAACCGTATGCTAATTATAGTGAAAAAGGTGCGAGTTATAATGGCCCTAAGTGAAGCTTATGAAACAAAGATTAAGGCATTAAACTGACGCTTGCACCTAGATCACACAAGGCTCTCTCAATTTCCACCTTTCCCACAAACACAGGGGATAGAGAAGCTACCTGGTCAGAAAGCTTAGGTGGAAAAGTGGTGGGGATCTCTGCACTTTCATTCTTCATGAATATGGTGGCCTTGCCACCATCATTTCTTTCCTTACTCTCAACTATAATTATTTCTCTACCCTCTTTAATTGGGATGTCCTCGGGGTCAATAGGGTCATCTACTTCTTCCTTCAAGGTGCCACAATTACAATGCTCATGAGGGTTAGGTTCGAGCTTATTAGGAAGTTTATCTTAGGGCAAAGATGAAAAGCTAGCTTGTTGGGCAAATTGGGCTGCTAATATCTTGTTATGAGTAGTGAGCACATCAATCTTAGAAGCTAAATGCTTAATGTACTCAACCTGCTTTTATTGTGCCATTAGCATACTTTCCATCATAGCATCTAAATTGAACTTTTGGGATACTGTGGAGGGAAAGGATGTCTTTAAAATCTAGTGAGTGGCCTAGCATTCATTGGGGGCATATTTGGAGGATTTGGATTAGACCTATATGAGAAATTCGGATGATTCCTCCAACCTTGATTGTAAGTACTAGAGTAAGGGTTATTGGTTGGTCACAGGTTGAAGTTTTAGACATAATTAACTTCACTAAGGGCTTGGGAAAAAGGACTCGCAACTTGACAATTCAAAGTCACATGTTCAATAGAACCAAAATTTTCACATGGGAGAGGGACACTAGAATTTACAGCATTAACATTTATACGGTCCAACCTTTAAGTCATAGCATCAACTTTAGCAGAAAGAAAAGTAAGTGCATTAACTTTAAGAAATTATTGAGTGTCATCTCCTTAATCAAATTATAGGCCTTGTCTTCAGTCTTATTCATCAAAGTTCCTCCTACTGCTGCATCGATAGTGGACCTTACAGGTTGGGTCACTCCATTATAAAAAGCTTGAATAATCATTCATCGTTGAAGACCATGATAGGGGCATAAACAGAACAAATCCTTAAATCGCTCCCAAGCCTCATAGAATGTCTCATCATCCCTTTGAGTGTAGTTGGTGATTTGATTCTTCAAACTTCCCATTTTGTTCAGAGGGAAGAACTTGGCAAGGAAAGCTCTAGTAAGCTCATCCCACATGGTGATACATCCCGAAGGCAAAAAATGTAGCGAAGCTCTTACCTTATCCCTTAATAAGAAGGGAAATAATTGTAATCAAATGGCATTAGTGTAGACTCTGTTAAGCTTCAACATATCACACACCTTTAATAAGACCGAGAGGCGTAAATTCGAGTCTTCTAAACAAGTGCCTCCAAACTGGATTGTTGCACCATGGAAATGAGAGCCGACTTGACCTTAAAATTGTTTGTATCAATGTTAAGACAAGTGATGCTTGAGGCATTCCTTAGACTCTAGGGGTAATAAAATCCATAAGCGTCCTCCTTTGGTCACCTTCTCCTCCCTCCATATTCGTTAAAGTTCCTCTTGCCTCGTATCTTTGTCCTTCAATCTTTCGCTTCTTCCTCCGTAAACGAAAAGTCCTCTCGATCTCGGGATCAGGTTCGTATAAAAATGGATTTCACTGAAATGGAAAAAATTCTAGCAAGCACTATTACCAATATTACTAATGCAATCAAACAAGAAAATACAAATGAAAGACAAAAATAAAATACTTAGTCACTTTCATAAGACTAACTCAATAGTTCACAAATTGGCCTCTAGCAACGACTCCAAAAGCTTGACCACTGCCACAAGTGCACGGGTGCCGTAGTATGGATAAAATATCATACTTAGGGACCAAAGTAATCTATCGAGTCCTTTCTATCAGAAAATGCTAAGCAATAACATTAATCGAGGATTTGATTTAACAACTTCTAGCAACTGATTCTAAATTCAATTAATAAGAAACGCCTAGGGATTTATGTAGTTAAGAAAGGTATTGGATCAATATGATTAACATGCGCTTTTCTCTAATTCGATAATTTTGAGGAATGTAATCTACCCAGAATTTAGTCTATTCTTTCGAAATTAATCAAATTACCTAAACTAAGCAAAAGTCGTTCTTTAAAACTAATTTATCTTAATCCAAGTTCAGTATTTTCAATTACTCTCGAGTCCTCCCAACATGCAAATCTCTCCTTCGAGTCAATGCTATATTAGGTTCTACCAAGCAGTCTAACAATCAAACTTCACTTTTCAGTTCTTCAATAACCTGTTTCAAGTGTGCATGCCAAATTTGCCCAAAATCTGCTCACAATATGATATTCACTTGATAAAACGAAATCAAAGAATCATGGAACAAAAGCACAATTCTATTGGTTATAAAATGATCCAACTGCACTTCCAAAAACTAACATATCCCTGGACAAGATAAACTACTCACTCATTATTAAAGATTAAACAACTAGCTAATTGGATCAGCGCAATCTGAGAGAGAAGGGCTTGACAAAGATAGCCTTCAACAAAGTCTTCAAACTGCCAACAACAAAAATCCTCCCTCAAGATTTCTCACTGGCACAAAAAGCAAACTAAAAATCCTAAAAAAGGGTAAAATTTAGGAAGGAAATGAACTATCTATGCTATGCTCTCCCTCTTTGTTACCAAGGGACGAGTTTATAAAGAAGAACATAAGGATTCTAAGCCACACAGCCGAGGGGGAAAACGAAGAGGCCACAGCTACACAGCTCACCACGGTTTGACCGTGGTCTTGGCTAGAATCAAACTTCTGCTCTTCTCTTGCTTCATGAGCATAAAACCTCATGGACATCCGTGGGGGATCAAAATATGCTCATGAGGGTCAAATGTTAGGTTAAAGTGGTCTAAATTCCTACAAGTATCATGAGACAACCATACCCAAGTATAAATCAAGGATAGGAGTATAAATAATAACTTAAAGCACATGATTCTCCTAAAAATGTGGCAAAATAACCCTAAAATGATATATACGATAAGGATGTATCACTACTCTAAGTATCTTGTTCTCAATATCAACCATTGTATAGGCAATGGGGCAAATATTGTCGTTTACATCCATACCCACTGCTGCAAATAATTGGCCAGGATAGCTCCTTTAAGATGGCAGCTGTCCAATCCTATGATAAGTCGACAAGCTATAGTGAGTCCCTTCTTACATGCATCAAGGCAACAATAAAACCTTTGAAATATGGGTTATGAGAATCTATTATCGACTTTAACAAATGCGTAGCTACTAGGGTTAAGCTTTTTTATTTCTAATGCATAATCCCATACTCTAGCATATTGATTCTTTGAGTCCCTATAAAGTAGTGCCCTGCTCCTCACTCTCCATGCCTTCTTATAAGAAGTACTAACTGAATACTCCCTCCTTATAGTCTCCTAAAATGCAGTGAGCTTCTGGTGAGGATCATCCTTATAATGAAAAAGGTAGCTTTCAGCCAGCCAAAAAGAGACTTCTTTTGTATTGTTATGATGTTTCATGCTTTCTCTTCAGCCCCTTATTTGGCGGTTTTCACCCTCACCTTTAATTTCATTGCATTTATTCTCCACTTACATATTTGTTCTCAAGTACGAGAAGGTTTTCTGCCATGTACTAACTTGTAAGGACATTTTTTCATGCAATAAGTAGCAATCCTTTTAGAATCATTATGCAAATAATAATAGTTGAACCCATTTTCAATTGCATATTGTGTCAGTGCTTTCTTAAAAATCTCATGACTACCAAACTTCAACCCCTTGGAAAGTTGAATTGACTTCATAAAATCAATGTCAAGGTTGAATAAAGGATACTCATCTTCCTCTGAATTAGAGCCATGAAGGCTTCTAAGTTCATCAAAATCACTACCTTTATCATCTATAAAAATAAAAGACTTTTATTAAAATCCCCTACTTTCTTTAACTTAAACATTTGTTGCACACTATCTATGATTTGCTCGTTTACACTTTGTTTGATGAAATCATCATCAACACCATCACAATGATTGTCAACATCATGAAGACTACCATATGAAGATGAAGAATCAGAGCCATATATGTCGTCGTCATCATCATCATCACCATCGTCATCATCATCATCGTCGTCGTCATAGTCATTGTCATCCTTGCCATCTCCCTTATATTGTATTACATCAACATTAGCTAAACTATTGTGATTTTCCTCATTGAAAATGCATTGAGGAGAAGTGGATGGATCTTAGGCCAAAAGAGGGAAGTCTTGGCTTACCACATAGACATCTTGGTTAGCAATAGGGTCATCAAGAATAACATATACTTTGACCTTTTGGTTTGTAAATTGAACCATCCCAATCAAGTCTACCACTTCTTTTTCTATTTTAATTTCTCTAATACCATCATCAAGTCTTCTATATGATACATCAAAATGCCATAATTTGTTAGTATTATGTACGCAACCAACGTCCTCCTTAAGAATAAAAGCAATCTCTATTTTTAAAAATCTATCAGAATCAACATCACTAATGACGACAGTAGTTTCCCCACTATAATTAAGATGTCCTTTTTTCTTAGCAAAAGCCCCTCCAAAACAAAACTCAATACTTAAAAGTAACATGCCTACCCACCCAAAAAAATGGAGTTACATGATGTTTAATGTATCATAATAAAGACAAACATTATGTAAACCATTTAAATCAATTGCTTAAAATTCTTTAACATACTGATTATTTTTTAAGAATTTATAAAGTGTAAGTATAATTTAAAAGGACAGACAAATCACACAGTACCTATTATATCTATGCAGCTAACCCATAACCAAGTAAAATAAATATTAAGAATCACATATCATACCCAGTGATTGTTCCAAGCTAAATTTACATGATTCTTTGAATTTTATAGTTCATAAGATTCTATTGGCACTAAAAAAGAAAATTTTACAAGCCCTAGAAGCTATGCTAAATTGTACAATACAATAGCACACCAATTTCTTTGTTGTCAATAAGGTCCAGTAGAATTACTGATCCTTGCAACTTGAATGTTGTTGACCTATTTTCCTTAAGTAAAGCTAGCCCTTTTCTTGGGGGATAAGGTATTTGGGATGCAATTTCTTGCATGCATCTAGGTGCCCATGCTCCCATATAACACATCAACAACATGTCATCGTTAAAAAAGAAATATATCATTAAAAAAAAGAAACCAAATTGACACAAATCCACGTTTTCATGTGACAGCAAGCGGTTAGGATCCCATTATCACTATCAGTAACTTTTTTTTGTTTATGGATAATTATTGTTTCATTTTTTTTTAAAGAATTATCACTTGTCTTTTAATTTGTAGGTTATCATGTCTCTTTTTTTGTGATAATCATCATCAGTTATCTTTTTTGTCAGATTGTGGTCGTTATTTAACCTTTATGAATTTTTTTTTAAAGAGCATTATCACTTTTGTTTTTTTTGTTTTTGGTTAAAAAAACTCTTTTCACTAGTTTAAAGTATTTTTTTTGGCTATTTTGCATGTGTAGGTGCTTGATTTTTTTCATAATCTATCTCTCTATGTTTGGTTTAAGGTTGATAAGAGTATTTGGATATTGAAGTTCACTTACAGTCAAGAATAGTCATGAACATAGTCGAAAACGTTAGCAGATAGATTTTATTCATACATTTTTTGATTAATTTTATTTTTCATACTATTACATGTAGTTTATTTTATTAGTTTTTATTTCTTAATTGAATATGTTAATTATAATCAGGTTACATTTCATTGGTTATTTTACTATTTTTTGCTTGTTAATTGGATTATAGTGGGTCATTTGTTCCTGTGGATTTGTTTATTTCTTGTGATCTTGTTCATTTGCTCATTTTTATGGTTCGTTTTGCAGTTAATGCTTTGTTCATTTTGTATTGTGTTGTTGTCCATTGTCGGCTACGTCTCAATATTTGTAAATCGGTTTATAGCTGTTCACTTATTCTTGTGTCGTTGTTCATTTATGCTTGTGAGGTTGTTCATTTATTCACTTCGGGTTGTTCATTTTGCAAATAGTGTTTCTTCTAGCCAAGATGTTATTGTATTGTATCCTTTGACCATTGAGTTAATTAGATCGATTGCATACGCTCAAGATAAAACATTTCAGATTTGCAATGATTATGCATTTAAGATTGGGTTTAGTGTTCGTTATCATAAGATTCGTAGGAGAGCTCAAACTCAAAATTTGAGAATGCGTCAATTATATTATTGAAAGGAAGGTTGGAAAGAAAATAAAGGCCAACAATGTAAGGACTATATAAAGTTGATGTTCGGACTGGATGAAAAGCAATGAGCTAGTTAATATTGACCTAGATGAAAAATGGATTGTAACTAAGCATGTATCTGAACATATACTTTGTCCCTTTGGTTTGCGAATTAGACCATCCCAATCAAGTCTAGCACTTCTCTTTTTGTTTTAATTCCTCCAAAACCATTACCAATCTTCCACATGACCTGTCGAAGTACCATAATTTCTCAATATTATGTATGCAACCAACGTCCTCCTTAAGAGTAGAAGCAATCTCTATTTTGAAAATCAATCAGAATTGACGTCACTGATGACAACAGTAGTTTCCCCACTATAAGCAAGATGTCCTTCTTTCTTAACAAAAGCCCCTCTAAAACAGAACTCAATACTCAAAAGCCCCAACCTCGCCTGGCTTTAAAAAAAAAAAAAAAAAAAAATTGGAGCCATGTGATGCTTAATGCATCGTAATGAAGACAAATATTATGAAAACTAAATCAATTGCTTAAAATTCTTTAACATATTGATCATAATCTTTTTAACAATTTATAAAGTATAAGTTTAATCTAACAAGACAAACAAATCACATGATACTGAATATATGTATGCAGCTAACCCATAACAATGTAAAATAAATATTAAGAATTACATATCATAATCCAGTGACTGTTCCAAACTAAATGTAGATAACTCCATCGATTTTTCAACTTATAAGCTTCTATTGGCATTCAAAAATGAAAAATTTAGAAGCCTCAGAAGTTATGCTAAATCGTCCAGTAGGTGCCTCTGCCCCCTTATAACTTGAATGTTGTTAAACTATTTTCCTTGAGTAGAGCTAGCCCTTGTCTTGGGGGATGAGGTATTTAGGATGCAATTTCTTGTATGCACCTAGATGCCTATGGCCCCTTATAATACATCAGTAGTCATGTCGTCATAAAAAAAAAATATCATTTAAAAAAAGAAATCAAATTGATACAAATCCACGTTTCCTTGTGGCAGCAAGTGATCAGGAGCCCATTATCATTATCAATAACTTTTTTTTGTTTATCGATAATTATCTTTTTTTTTTGAAGAACGTTATCACTTTTTTTTTGGGTTAAGAAAAACTCTTTTCACGATTTAAAGTATTTTTTTTTGGTTACTTTGCATGTGTAAGTGTCTCGATTTTTTTTTTTTCATCATCTGCCTATCCATGACTTGTTTGGGGTTGACAAGAGTATTTGGATATAGAAAATCACTTACAGTTGAGAATAGCCGGGAACATAGTCAACAAAGTTGGAAGAGATTTGATTTGTGAGTTTTTGGATTGTGTTTATTTTTCATACTGTTAAATGTACTTCATTTTGTTAGTATTTATTTCTTATTAATTATGATCAGGTTACATTTTATTGTTATTTTATTATTTTATACTTGCTAATTGGATTTTGATGGGTCATTTGTTCTTGTAAATTTATTTATTTATTCTTGCGATCTTATTCATTTGTTCATTTATGTTGTTCATTTTGTAGTTAATGCTTTGTTCATTTTCTATTGTGTTGTTGTTCACTACTGGCTGAGTTTTAATACTTGTAAATCAATTTATAGTTGCTTATTTCGGGTTATAATGTTGTTCACTTATTCATTCACGTCGTTCACTTCGCAAATAATGTTCCTTTTGTACAGGATGTTATTATATTGTATCCTTTAACCACTGAGTTAGTTAGGTCGATTGTATACTCTCAAGATGAAGCATTTGAGATTTACAATGATTATGCATTTAAGATCGAGTTTTGTGTTCATTATCATGAGATTCACAGGAGAGCTCAAACTCAGAATTTGATAATGTGTCAGTTATGCTGTTGGAATGAATGCTGCAAAGAAAATAAAGGCCAATAATGTAAGGACTATACAAATGTTGACGTTCGGACTGGGTACAAAGCAATGAACAAATTTCGATATTGACCAAGATGGATAATGGATTGTCAATACGCATGTAGCTGAGTATAACCATTCTTTGTGTAGTACTAATAAGCATCATCTTTTGCCTTCTCATTGAAAAGTCTCAACTGAATTTTTTTTTTTTTTTTTTTGGTTAAAGAGCTTAGGGGCGCAAAAGTCTGAGTGGCTAATTCATTCTATGTCTTGATAAAACAGGTTGGTGGAGCTCCTTCTATGGGTTTTCAATTGAAGGATTTGTATAATAGGCTTGGAGAATATTAAAAAGTCCTTTGATGGCAGTGACGCAAATTCACTAATTGAGATGTTCAAGAAGCGATTCAAGAACAAGAATGACTTTTGTTATGATTTTAAGGTCGATGAAAATGGTTGTTTGTTTGTTTGTTTTTTTTTTTTTTGGGTGTGACAAGCAGACGCTAGGGGATTAAAAGCAATTCAGTGATTTGGTTGTTTTGGACACAACTTATCGTACAAATAAGTATGACATGGTTTGTGTTCCATTTGTTGGCATGAACCATCATTCCAATAATGTCATGTTTGGTGGTGGTTTTATTATGAATGAGAGAATTGAGTCGTTTGAATGGTTGTTTCAAATTTTTTTGAAATCTATGGGTGGTAAATTTCCAAATGCTATTATAACTGATCTGACTTTTTCTATGGTGATTGATTCAATTTTTCCTAGTGTTCGGCGTAGACTGTGTTGTTTTCATATCATTGAAAATTCGAAAAAGTATGTTGGAGTACTAAGGGCAAAATGAGGTTTTACAAAGTTATTTAATAAACTTTTGATGGAGACTATGATACAGAGCTTGAATTTGAACATTTTTGAAAAAGGTAATTGCTATTTATTATTGCTTTATCACTCATATTTGTTTGAATATTCTTGGCATGTTTATTTTGGCTATTCTATTATTTTGACCTTTCTTCATTAGGTTTTATATGTTTTGCTCACTAAAACTTATGTTGCTTTTTACTAGGTTTTCTATTGATCAATTATTACCTTAATATTTCATTTAATGAGTTATTATAATTCATTGGTTCACGGGATGATGTTCATTTATATTGTTTATATTGTTCATTTGGTTTCATGATATCTTATTCATCGGAACCTATGGTGTTATATATATTTTTTAGTTATTTTTTGAATTGATTATTTATATACATTATTTCCTATATTCTTATTCAACGGTGTTGGTTTCTACCGATTGACATGTTCACTTATTGAGATGTTCAAGAAGTGATTCAAGAATGATAATGATTTTTATTATGATTTTAAGGTCAATGAAAATGGTTGCTTGGTTGGTTTTCTTTTGTACACAAGCAGATGCTAAAGGATTCAATTCGATGATTTAGTTATTTTTGACACAACTTGTCGTACAAATAAGTATGACATGGTTTGTGCTCTATTTGTTGGCATGAACCATCTTTCTAATAATGTGATGTTCGGCTGTGGTTTGATTATGAATAAGAGAATTGAGTCATTTGAATGGTTGTTTCAGACTTTTTTGAAATCTATGGGTGGTAAATTTCCAAGTACTATTATGACTAATTAAACTTTTTCTATGCCTGCCGTGATAGGTTCAGTTTTTCCTGGTGTCCGACACAGACTTTGTTGTTTTTATATCAATGAAAATTCAAAAACGTATGTTGAAGTACTAAAGGGAAAAGAAGGTTTTACAAAGTTATTTAATAAAGTTTTGATAGAGACTGCGATATGGAGCCTGAATTTGATTATTTTTGGAAAAGGCAATTGCTTTTTATTATTGCTTTATCACTCGTACTTGTTTGAATATTTTTAACATGTTTATTTTGTCAATTCTATTATTTTGACATTTTTTCATTAGGTTTTATATGTTTTGTTCACTAAAACATATATTGCTATTTACTAGGTATTCTATTAATCACTTATTACTTTAATATTTTATTTAATGACTTATTATAATTCATTGATTCATGTGATGATGTTCATTTGTATTGTTTATGTTGTTCATTTTGTTTCATGATGTCTTGTTCATCGGACCCTATGGTGTTATATATGTTTTTGTTATTTTTCGACTGGATTATTTACATGCATTATTTCCTATATTATTATTCAATGGTGTTCGTACTTTTGCCAATGTTTTTAACAATTATTTTTCAATCATTCTTTTAGAATAGTTACAAGGTATGATTGTGAAGCCAATTGCTATCTTAACAATCTTTATTCATTAAGGGAAAAGTTGTGCCCTACTTTTCAAAGAAGAACTTTTCAGGGGGGTTTTATCTCATAAAAGAGTCAGAGCACAAATAACTCAGTAAAAAGGCAGTTGCGTGCAACTGCTAACTTATGTGATTTCTACAATATATTCTGTGGTGTTGTGTCAAAGTATAGGGATAAGAAAAATGGTGAAAATCACAAATGTTCCAACGTAATGTAGAGATAGCCTTTCCGTTAGGAAGTTTGTTGAAACATGCTAGGTCAATTTACAATATTGAAGCTCATCGCTTCTTTGAGAAAGAGTTTGTTAAAGGGGCCTCTAATCATCATGAATTGCATAACGATACATCTAATAAGGTGTTTCGTGTGTCGGGTGTAAGTTGTTTGGAATAATCTTAGGGTCTAGGATTAGATGAATATGGTTGATGGATGTCATATTTGCATAGGATTTGATAAGTGTTTGGGAGTCATTCTAGGGAATTAATATGCTTAATTGCATGATCTATGCCCTTATGTCTACTATAATGCTTGGTTTCACTTGTATTGAGAGTTTTTGCAGATTTTGACTTTGTGCGCGAAGTTATGTGAGCAGAATGAAGATTTTTGAGGCCTTATGGATCAAAGAATACAGCAAAAGAGCCTCAAAGATACCTAACACGGACCAATCGTGGTCAGAACCATGGCCTAGGAGGTTCCAGGAAGAAGCAGTAGAAGAAGCACGTGAGAACCATTGAGGCAGTGGGTACCACATCCTATCCATGGTGGGCCCCACGGACTGGTTGTAGAGGCCCCTGTTCCCCCGAGCCCACTATCTTTCTTTGCGACTTTTCATTTTCCACACATTTGGGCAGTTTTATAGCTTTGATTTTGGCCATAAAAGCTTCATGTTACTGCTTTCATGCTCCATCCCCATCATCCCATTCCATTCTATCATAATCCACTATATAGATTAGGATTTAGGTTAGATTAGAGCAAGAGAGAGCAAATTGAAGTGAAGATTTGCAACAATTTTATGCCAGGCTTACAATCGACGGATTCAAGCGCATTATTTGGCTGAGCATTTCTCTTCTCTTCTCTTCTCTTTTCCCATTTTTTGGATTTATGTTTTGTAATTTTGATTATCTCTTGTTGTTTAATTTTGGATTTATGCAAATACTAGTTAAGTTCTTAATATGGTGTTAATCTCTTTGAGTATTTTGAAATTATTAGATTGTTTTATTGGATCCTAAATGTTTATTTTCTTATAAAAAATTTGATCACTTTTTTGCATGTTTTGGGTATTGAGTGAAGAACTAAAAGGTGAAATTCAATGCTAGAACCCTAAGATTTAATTTAATTGTATGGAGTCTTGAGAAAGTCACTCCAATTGAGAAACTATGGATTTAATAATCACACGCTTAATGAACCTAAACAAATCAAGAGCCCTTGAGAAATAGTAATTGGCTAGATTTAGTTACTTCACTTCACCTTGAAAGAGGGTTGCGATACTTCAATTGTCGGTTTTAAAATAATCAATTGAGGAAGAAGTGCTTCATTCATGCGTGGATTGGGTGATTGCTTGTTTTGTTTAATTTTATGATTATTTATTCGTTAGATTAGATAGTTGATTAGTTTAATTTCCATATGAAGCATTAATCTGCTTAGCCTATCTTAAGGGAATAAAGGCTAATAGATCAACTTTTGCTACAACGCCACCTTGTGCTTGAGGCAACGACGCCAAAAACTTGATAGGACCGCAAGCGCGCGATGGCATTATAGCAAATAACGGT
Source organism: Carnegiea gigantea (assembly GCA_029747015.1). Classification (NCBI taxonomy): domain Eukaryota; kingdom Viridiplantae; phylum Streptophyta; class Magnoliopsida; order Caryophyllales; family Cactaceae; genus Carnegiea; species Carnegiea gigantea. The sequence continues at coordinate 172,822 of JAKOGI010001340.1, forward strand.
CTTCTCCCATAAGGACTAGGTTGATCTGTTGGACTTTATCCCTTTAAGATAGGCTAAGCATATCAATACCTGATATTGAAATTAAACTAATCACCTATCTAATCTAACGAATAAATAATCATGAAAATAAACAAAGCAAGGAATCACCCAATCTACGTATCAATCAAGCATTTTTTTCCTCAATTGATTATTTTAAAACCGACGATTGAAGTGTCACAACACTCTTTCAAGGTAAAGTGAAATTCCTGAATCTAACTAATTAACATTTCTCAATGGCTCTTGATTTGTTTAGGTTTATTAAGTATACGATTATCAAATTCGTGGTTTCTTAATTAGTGTGACTTTCTCAAGATTCCATACAATCAAGTCAAATCCTAAGGTTCTAATAATGACTTTCACCTTTTAGTTCTTCACTCAATACCAAAAACATGCAAGAAAGTGATCAAATTTCTTACAAGGCAATAAACATTTAAGATTTGATAAAACAATACAACAATTCCAAAATACCCAAATAGATGAACAGCAAATCAATAAATTAACTGCTATTTGCATAAATGCAAAATCGAAACAACAACATCATACTCAAAATTACAAAACATAAATACAAAATGAAGAAAGAAAAGAGAAGAGAAGAGAAAAGAAGTTCTCAGCTAAGATCGCGCTTGAACCGTCGTTGGGAACTCGAGATGGAATCCTTGCAAATCTTCACTTCAATTCACTCGCACTTCCTCTAATCTAATCTAAATACTAGTCTAGATAGTGGGATTATGGTAGAATGGAATGGGATAGGGAAGCCAAGGAAGCAGTAAAATGAAGCACTTATGGCCGAAATCAAGACTGCAAAACTACCAAAACGTGTGGAAGTCGAAAAGCCACAAAGAAGGCTAGCGGGCTCGGGTTAACAGGGACCACCACAGACCGACCACGAGCACCATCACAGACCCTCATTATTTTTATGTTTAATACGATTTTAGAGCTTTGATTTGTAAGCATATTGACTGGCCATCTTCTTGCTTGATTTTGGATGTTAGTTAAGTACTACAAGGTGAAACTTGGTATTAGAAAGCTAAAATCGAACATGTATGTGTGCATCCTTGAGAAAGATACTCCATTCCAGAGGTCATGAGTGATAATCCTTTTCCTAATAAGTCTAAATTGATTAAAAACCATGAAAGTAGGGGATTGATTGATGCTAGGCATTTCACTATAACTTGAAAGAGAGTAGTAATCCTTTAATTATAGTCCATTAAACTGAGTTGGCTTAGATTGATTGATGTGGAACGTGCTTGAATGATTTATCATGTGGTGAAGCATATTCCTCAATGTCCCAATACGGTCAAACCGTGGCCAGAACCATGGTCCAGGATGGTCAAGGAAGAAGCAGTAGAAGGAGCACGTGAGAACCACTTATGTGATGGGTACCACGACTTGTCCATGGTGGGCCCCACTGGCCGGTGGAGGCCCCATGGACTATCCGTGGTGGCCCTATTTCCCTGAGTCTACTAGATTTCGTCATGGTTGTTCATGTTCCAAGTGTTTGGATGGTTTTGCAGACTTAATTTCATCGATAAAAGCCTTGTTTTACTACTTTTCTTTATGAACTCCATAGCCATTTCATCATCTACGTAGGTCTTAGGCTCTATTTTTAGAATGAGGGAGAGCAAGTTGAAGAAGAAGATTGGCAAGGAAGCGGGATCGAGTTTCCAATCGATGGATTCAAGCATGCTTTTGGTTGAGCAAATTCTTCTCTCTTCTCTTCTCTTTTCTCTTAGATTTATCATTTTATAGTAATTAGATGTTAAATTTCATCATGTTATAGTAGATATGTAGAATTAAGATTTGTGAACCAATTGATGCATTTACTTTGAGGACTTGCACTTTAATCGTTCATTTTATGATGTTTTCATGTTTAATACGATTTTAGAGATTTGATTTGCAAGCATGTTGATTGGCCATCTTCTTGCTTGATTTTGGATGTTGCATGAAGTGCTAAAAGGTTTATCAACTAACACCGCAAGCACACGGGTAGTCGTAGTATGGATAAAAAATATCGTTCTTCAGGGACTAATGTAATTTACTAAGTCTTTCCTATCAGAATATGCTAAGTAAAATTCTAGTTCAAGTGGATTCGATTTAACAATAGCATATAAACTTTTCTAAATCAATAAGGGAAAAATGTCTAGGAATTCTCATAGTTCTGAAAGGAAATTGGATCAAAAATAATGAACATATGCTTTCTTCCAATTGATTAGATTCGAGGAATTGTAATCATTTCAGAAACTCAATCTATTCTTTTGAAATAAACTAAATTTGCCTAAACTAAGCAAAAGTCGTTCTTTCAAACTGATTTGCCTTAATTCAAGTTCAATGTGTTTAATTACTTACTAGCCCTCCTAACATACAACTCTCTCTTTTGAGACGAAGTTACGTTAAGTCTTATCAAGCAGTCCAATAAACAAATGTCACCTTTCAGTTTTTTCAGTCGAATGTTTCAAGAGCGCAAGCAAATTTCGGCCAAAAAGCAGCTCACAACAATCCAAACCCTTGATAAAATGACATCAAACAATTATGTAAATAAGCACAGTGTATGGATTCAAACATGATCCAACAACACTTCCATAAACTACTAAATCCCTAAACTAAATAAGATTACTCACACATGATAAAAGATTAACAAACTAACCAATGATTGGCCAAATCTGAGCGAGAAGGGGATTGACTGAGATGACCTTCGACCAAGGGCTTCAAAACCACCTCAAGAACAAACTCTCACACTCAAGACTCACACCAATACAATAACCAAACTAAAAACTACAAAATTTGAGAAAGAAACTAAAGCCCTAATCTACGGTATTCTATGCTTTTGCTTTGCTTGAGGATGATTGAGAATGCTGCAAAATGTCACCTTTTATAGAGAGGCTCGGTTGATCTCAGCCGCACAGCCGAGGGAAAACAAAGAGGCAACAGTTACAGGCTCACCACGAGCCGACTGTAGCCTGTGCTAGAATTGGATTTTTGCTCATTTTTTGCTCTACATGCATGGCATAACATGGACGACCATTGGGAATGTCAAAATACAGCCGTTTATGGTCAAATGTTGTGTTAAAAAAATCCTACAAAACACATCAAATAACTATAGCCAAGCATAAATCGAAAATAGGAGAGTAAAAAACAACTTAAAGCACAATATTCTCCTAAAAATTACACAAAATAGCCCTAAAATGATATACATATTGAGCACTTATCAAACTCCCCCATGCTTAAACTGTTGCTTGTCCTCAAGCAATGCAATCAGGATAGATATAGGTAACATTCAAATGGCATGGCTGATCCAAAAGTAGCCCAAAAAGATACAAAAAATCATTAATAAACAGAATAAGGAATGAAATTTTCAAAGACTTTTTATAGACCATAATGTCCAACTTGAAAGCAAGCTCCCCCAAATCGTCAAACACAGCCATTTAACAAATGAAACTAGCAAAACTAATAAGGCCGGTAGAACCTCACTATAGTTATGTGGCACTCAACACTCATATGTTTGAAATGTATATATTTGTAAAGGTTCTCTCAAATCTCAACCTTAGACGCAAATCTACCATAAGGTTGACAAGATTCTCAAATTCGTCATCACTAAAAATGCAAACACATTAGACAATTAGGAGGACTTAAATAGGGTTGTAACGGGGCTAAGGGTAAAGGTAAGAGGGGAGCAAATGTTTTTGAAATGAGGAGCTAGAAGCCATAGACCAAGAGCCAAACAATTCTAATGTATCATACCACATCCTTCTTAAACCATATCAATTCAGAATAGATCCCTAATTGAAGAGAGAAAGAGTCGAAAATCACGAATAACTTACATTCCCACCAAGGTTAACCGCTTTCTTCTTTTTTTCGCTTTCAAAATTTTTTCGCTTTTGAATTCTTTTTTTTCTTGTGTTTTTTTTTTTTTTTTTTTTTGGGTAAGCACTTATCATTTTTCTTTCAAAAAGGATAGCCAAGGGAGAAATCCATAACAAACTTAATATTCCAACTCTTCTCTAAATTTTGTATAATAAAATAAGGGACTAATCAATATCTCACAACGTTGCACTCAACAACCAAATTACACCACAAGATATCATTCCATCTCACTAGCGTCCTATGATGTATAAGAATGAAATAATCCGCTAGTCGTGGCTTAAAGGTAAGACAAGTATTCAGCCATGGGTTATAACATGAGGTTCAAATCAAGAAAAACAGATATAGGCTCAAAGGGGCTAACAAGAGATACAATAGACAACCAGGGTGGCTACTTGGCTGTAGGTTTCAAATAAATCAAAGAAAAATTACCTCAATCTTATTAGCAAAATGCATATGCGAAATGTGATCTTGAACGAAAATCAAAGCAAGTTCTAGATAATTAATACTAAGGAAGAGTCATACATGAAAGAAATATGAGACTAATTTGATGAATAGTCTCTAAAGGCTTAAAGTCTCGCTGGATTTCTACCAAAGACAAAGCCAACTCACTAGTAAATACATGCCAAAATCTTGTAAAGACTCATGGGGTAAACCCACTCGCATCCAGCATGTGGTCAAAACATGGAATTCATTTCAAAAACACATTTGCAAAATTTTATGCATAATTTGGGCGAATCAAAGGATCAAACTAAATCAAAGAAAGCAAACAAATCTATAGAAATCATCATCGAAGGATTTTTTTCTTGTTCTTTTTGTTTTTTTGCTTACTTTTTAATTTTTTTTTGCATGCTCCGACAAACAATGCAAGCTAAAATGCAAAAGAAACTAAAAAAAGGGAAATGCAACCTAGAATGCAATGAAAACTAAATGCACTACTAAACAAAACTGAAACCATCAAAAACCAGAAAAACCACCACTGAAAGCATATACAAAGCACAAACACACCAAACAAAACCAGGCATTAGACGCCAAATATAATGACTAACTCTTCCGTGCTTGAATCACACATTGTCCTCAATGTGGGCACATAATAGAAAAAGGAAAGGGGAGAAGCACATAAAACAAGATTAGATAGGAGGTTGAGGAGGATGGGGTGGTTGGCCATAGGAGATATGCCAATCCCGCCAGGTCTCTAGATATGCCCCATGGTCTTGGAAATATTGGGTCTGGGAAGCAACCCATCCACAAATCTCATTGTGGCGCTCTTGGACAAAGTCTAGAAGAGCGACACTCTCAGAAGCAACAAACTCTCGGAGAGAAATTTGCTCCTATTGAATGGACCTAAGGGTGTCTTAGAGGTCAGAATAGTCAGTGGGGTTGGTTGACAGGAAGAACTAGGTCCAGCTTGACTAGAGTGAGGGGCTAGTTAGTGGGGTGCAGGTTGAACAACCTCGTCATCACCAGATACCTAATAAAAGTTACCTTGGTGAAAAAGGGTGGTGCAATCAACATTAGGAAGCGGCAAAAGCCGGTCCCCTGGGTAAACCCAACACAAATGGCCAGCCTCAACTTTACAGAAGTTCATAATCTCAAAAGCAGCTTCATCAAGCCATTCAGACCCGGAAACTCTATCCTCAGGGTTGGGCTCAACTCCTAAGAATCTAGCAATAGTAGTTATAATCCCACCAATGACTATCCTACCGTTACTGTTAACAACAACACTATGTAACTGTCTAGGTAAAAATGAACTTGGGTCAAGTTGGTCTCTATTAAGTATACAAGATAAAAAGTACAACTCAGAAAGTGTCGGGACATTCAGATTATCATCCCGAGCAAACATAGAACAAGTCAAAATATGCTGAGCTACTCTAATGCAGTGGCTTCTAATATGTGTACATTTTGACAAACTGGTACTGTACCTAATACTCTTCGAAAGTTCACTCCAAAGCGTATTCGGATTGAATTCGTAGGGGACTTGACGGTGCGATAAGTCCATGCTAAGTGGAAAACCGAAAATACTATTAAACCAGTTTATATAATTGTCCCTACAAATAAAATAATATATATCTAGCTCGACATTGAGGCCCTCTAGTGACCTCAATATGGAGTGTACTAAGGAATTCTAGGGTTAGGTCCCTATATGTATACTCCTTGAGTTCTAAAAAGTGTCCCATACCACCTCTGGCAAACAGCCAACGAATATCATCCAACAATCCCAATCGCGCTAACAAATCCTCATCATAGTATCTAGTTGCTACAACCATACGTTCATTCAAGCAATTATATCTAGCAACATGATCAGGTTGCGTTAAACTAAGGGGGTGAGGACTGTTACCTCTAGCATGTCCGGTTCGGGATGCCCTTTGAGGTTGACGTGGTGCTTAACTTGAAGAACCAACCTCCTTGGTGCTCCTTTGTCTCGTAGTTCGTGCCATTGTTGCAAATTCTAACCTAAAAACAAAACTAAAACCCAAAATAAGAACTAAAACCTAGAAATTTAAAGAAATTAAGAAAAAATATGAAGAATAAGAGAGAGAAAAGGATGGGTATGGTGGACGAGATGAGTTTGAAGAAAAAGAAGAAGAAAGAGAGGGAATTTATTGAGAAAGATGAAAGATTGGGTGAAAGGGGATGATTTGGTGTGAAAGGGATTGAAAATGGTGAAGAAATGAGGGGAGATTAAAGGGATTTGGTTATGGATAATTTAGGGAGAGAAACTGGAGGTAGAGAGAGAGAGTCGAGTGGTTGATGAAGAAAGGGGGAAGTGAAGAGGCACCACGGTCAAAAACCTAGACCGCGGCCCGTGGCAGACTACCACGGATCGTGGGACTCACCACGGACTGTCCGTGGTGTTTGTCGAAACTCGATTTTTCTGGTTTTTCCAGGTTGGCACCCCACAACCGTAGTTCTGGGGGTACTGACCGTGGTGCCAATATTTTATTCATATATATTTTTTGTCCCTTTTTTTCACTTTTATAACTACAAAAATTAATAAAAATCAAAACTATAAAAAGGGAAAAGAAAAGAAAGCTTGAGTTGCCTCCCAAGAAGCGCTCTTTTAAGGTCAAGAGCTTGACCCTTGTTCTAGGATTGGTCCGGATCTATTTATCATGAATCACAAAATCAAACTTATTCAGTTGAAGATACCACCTTAAAAGTTCTGGCTGTAGGTCCTTCGACTTCATAACTTGGTGCCATAACGCACTATATGCATACAAAACAAATCGCTTTTGTGGCCCATTAGACAGGTTATCATCAATTTGCTCAACTCCGACACCAAAATCTGCATCAAAACCTTCCACAGGGGGCATAAAAAGAATAGCTTGTGCAAACCTGCAGTAATCACTTGTTGAAGACTCATTAGAAACAGGGGTCTTAACCTCGGGCTTATTAGGTGGCATAGGAGCAGCAAACTCCACCTTAACATACCCTTGGCCGAGGTCCTCATAAGAAATTCATCCAGAATCAGGAGGATCTTCATAATTCCAGACACCCTCCATATCAATCTCAGGGGACAGGGGTAATGCATCCAATATAGAAAAATGAAGGGAAACCATGTCCTCCTTCCAATGAGTAAACACAGTAAATCACCCTTCCACCTTAAAAGATATAAGACCCTCTCTTACATTAATGTGGCAACCTAGAATGCAAAGAAAACTAAATGCACTGCTAAACAAAGCTAAAACTATCAAAAACCACAAAAACCACCACTAAAAACATATACATAGCACAAACACACCAAACAAAAATAGGCATAAGATGCTAAATATAATGACTAACTTCCCCATGCTTGAGTCACACATTGTCCTCAATATGGGCACATAATAGAAAAAGCAAAGGGGAGAAGCACATAAAATAAGATCAGAGAGGAAGAGGTGGAGAAGGATGGGGTGGTTGGTCATAGGAGATATGCCAGTCCCGCTAGGTCTCTAGACATGCCCCATAGTCTTCGAAATATTGGGTCTGGGAAGCAACCAGCCCACAAATCTTATTGTGGCGCTCTTGGACAAAGTCCGAAAGAGCGACGCTCTCAGAAGCAACAAACTCTCGGAGTGAAACTTGCTCCTATTGAATGGACCTAAGTGTGTCTTGGAGGTCAGAATAGTTAGGTGGGCGTGGTTGAGAGGAAGAACTAGGTCCAGCTTGACTAGAGTGAGGGGCTGGTTGGTGGGGTGCAGGTCAAACAACCTCGACATCACCAGGTACCCAATAAAGGTTACCTTGGTGAAGAAGGGTGGTGCGATCAACATTGAAAAGCGGTAAAAGCCGGTTCCCTGGGTAAATCCAACACAAATGGCCAGCCCCAGCTTTACAGAAGTTCATAATCTCAAAAGCAGTTTCATCAAGTCGCTCAAACCCAGAAACTCTATCCTTAGGGTTGGGTTCAACTACTAAGAATCTAGTAATAACAGTTATAATCCCCCCAATGACTATCCTACCTTTAGTGTTAACAGCAGCACTATGTAATTGTCTAGCTAAAAATGAACCACTAAGTATACAAGATAAAAAGTACAGCTCAGAAAGTCTCGGGACATTTAGATTATCGTCCCGAGCAAACAAAGAGAAAGTCAAAATACACTGAGCTACTCTAGTGCAGGGGTTTCTAATATGTGCACATTTTGACGAACTAGTGTTGTACCTAACAGCCCCTAAAAGTTTACCTTAAAGCGTATTCGGGTTGAATTCATAGGGGACTTGATGGTGCGATAAGTCCATGCTAGGTGGAAAACCGAAAATACTGTTGAAGGTACCTAAGTTCAGTTTGTACAATTGTCCCTACAAATAAAATGTTTTATATCCGGCTTGACATTGAGGCCCTCTAGTGACCTCGATATGGAGTGTACTAAGGAATTCTAGGGTCAGGTTCCTATATTTATCCTCTTTGAGTTCTAAAAAGTGTCTCATACCACCTCTGACAAATAACCAATGAATATCATCCAACAATCCCAATCGCGCTAACAAATCCTCATCATAAGATCTAGTTGCTACAACCATATGTTCACTCAAGCAATTATATCTAGCAACATGATCGAGATGTGTTAAACTAAGGGGGTGAGGACTGTTACTTCTACCTCACGCAGTTCGGGATGCCCTTTGAGGTTGATGTGGTGCTTGACTTGAAGAACTAACCTCCTTGGTGCCTCTTTATCTTTTAGTTGGTGCCATTGTTGCAAATTGTAACCCAAAAACAAAATTAAAACCAAAACTAAGAACTAAAACCTAGAGATTTGAAGAAATTAAGCAAAAATATGAAGAACAAGAGAAAGAAAAGGATGGGTATGGTGGATGAGATGAGTGTGAAGAAAAAGAAGAAGAAAGAGAGGGAATTTATTGAGAAAGATGACAGATTGGGTGAAAAGGGATGATTTGGTGTGAAAAGGATTGAAAATGGTGAAGAAATGAGGGAGATTAGAGGGATTTGGTTGCGGAGAATTTAGAGAGAGAAAATGGAGGTTGACAGAGAGAGTGTCGAGAGGTTGAAAAAGAAAGGGGGAAAGTGAAGAGGCACCATGGCCAAAACCTAGACCGTGGCCTGTAGCGGACCACCACAGACCATCTGTGGTGTTTGCTGAAACTCGATTTTTCTGGTTTTTCTGGGTTGGCACCCCACGGCCGTAGTTCTGGGGGTACTGACCGTGGTGCCAACATTTTATTCATATATATTTTTTTGCCCTTTTTTTTCACTTTTATAACTATAAAAATTAATAAAATCAAAACTATAAAAAGAAAAAAGAAAAAAAGCTTGGGTTGCCTCCCAAGAATGCTCTTTTAAGGTCAAGAACTTGACCCTTGTTCTAGGATTGGTCGGGATCTGCTTTATTGTGAACCACACAATCAAACTTATTCAGTTGAAGATACAACCTCAAAAGTTCTAGCTGCAGGTCTTTCGTCTTCATAGCTTGGTTTCATAACGCACTATCTGCATACAAAACAAATCGTTTTTGTGGCCCATTAGATGGGCTACCATCAATTTGCTCGACCCCGACACTAAAATTTGCATCAAAACCTTCCACAAGGGGCATAGAGAGAATAGTTTATGCAAACCTACGGTAATCACTCATTGAAGACTCATTAGAAATAGGAGCCTTAACCTCGGGCTTGTTAGGTGACATAGAAGTAGCAAACTCTACCTTAACATACCCTTGGTCGGGGTTCTTATAAGAAATCCATTCAGAATCAGGAGAATCTTCACAATTCCAAACATCCTCTATATTAATCTCAGGGGAAAGGGGTAATGCATCCAACATAGAAGAATGAGGGGAAACCATGTCCTCCTTTCTATGACTAAACACAGCAAATCACCCTTCCACCTCAAAAGATATACGACCCTCTCTTACATCAATGTGGCAACCAGCTGTAACCAAAATAGGCTAGCCTAGGATAATTTGGGCATCATTGGGTTCAAGGCATGTCAACGGTAATGAAGTCCTCCAATACGAAAATCTCTTCGATATTGACTAGCACATTTCTAACTTGCCTATAGATTGTGTCATAAAACCATCAATCAACTGTAAGGAAAAGGGTGCGGCTAGTAATGGTCCTAAGTGCAGCTTATGAAACAAAGAATAAGGCATTATATGGACACTTGCACCTACATCACGTAGACCTCTCTCAATTTCTACCATTCCTACAATGTAGGGGATAGAAAAACTACCTTGGTCAGGGAGTTTGGGGGGAAAAATGATGGGGATCTCAACAGTGTTGTTTTCTTTGAATGTGGCAGTCTTACTACCATTGTTGCACTCTTTACTATCAGCCATAATTATCTCCCTACCCTCTTCTATTAGTACTTCCTCAGAGTCAGTCAAGTCCTCTTCTTCTCCCTTCATGCTAACACAGTTGCAATGCTCATGAGGGTTAGGTTAAGGTTTACTAGGAAGTCTGTCTGGGGGCGTAGATGAGAAGCTAGCTTTTTGGGCAATTTGGGCTTCTAACATCCTAGTATGAGTCGTAAGCACATCAACCTTGAAGGCTAATTTCTTAATATACTCATCCTATTTTTGTTGCGCCATAAGCATGCCTTCCATCATTGCTTCCATCTGAAAGGGAATGGGGCTCTTTAAAAATCAGGAGGTGGTCTAGCATTCATCGAGGGCATGTTCATAGTGTTTGGATTCGACCTGTGAGAGAAAGTTGGATGATTCTTCTAACCCGGATTATAGGTATTACAGTAAGTGTCATTGGTCGGTCTTGAGTTGAAATTTTGAACATAATAAACTTCATTGGGGACTTGGGAAAAAGGACTCCCAACTTGACAATTTAGAGTTATATGCTCAATTGAACCACAAATTTCACATGGGGAAGGGGCACAAGAGTTCACAGCATTAGCATTCATTTGGTCCAGTCTATGAGTCATGGCATCTACTTTAGCAGAAAGTAAAGTAAGTGCATCAACTTCAAGCTTACCTCCAACCCGGTTGGGTTGGGTGCGATCTATGGACCATTGAAAGTTGTTAAGCGCCATCTCCTCGATCAGATTATAGGTTTCATCCTTAGTCTTGTTCATCAGAGTTCCTCCTGTTGCCGCATCAATAGTGGACCTTACAAATTAGGTCACACCAGCATAGAAGGCTTGGATTATCATCTAAGACTGAAGACCATGATGGGGCCACAAACGTAGCAGATCTTTAAAATGCTCCCAGGCTTTATAGAGCATCTCGTCATCCCTTTGCAGAAAGTTGGTGATCTAATTGCTTAGGCTCACTGTTTTGCTTAGAGGGAAGAATTTGGCAAAGAAAGCTCTTGTCAACTCATCCCACGTGATTATGCATCTAGACAGCAAAGAATGCAACCAAGCCCTCGCTTTATCCCTCAATAAGAAAGGGAATAAGTACAGCCGAATCGCATCACTAGAGACTCCATTTAATTTTAGTGTATCACACACCTCTAAAAAGACCAAGAGGTACAGATTTGGGTCTTCCAAGGAAGTTCCGCCGAACTGAGATTGTTGCACCATGGAAATGAGTGCCGGTTTAAGCTCAAAGTTATTGGCATCTGCAGCAGGCGAGCGATACTTAAGGCGATCCCCTGGACTCCTGGGGTAAAAAAATCACGAAGAGTCCTTCGTTGGTCACCTCCTGCCATGTTTGAATTCCTTCTTGCCTCGTGTCTTTGCTCTTCAATCCTTTGCTTTTTCCTCCCTAGGCAAAAAGTCCTTTCAATCTCAGGATCAAGTTCGTACAAAACTGGACTTCGCATCAACAGGAAAAATTCCTATAAGCATTAACGCCAACACTAATAGTGCAATTCAAACAAGCAAAGAAAGAAAGAAAGAAAAAACAAAAATAACAATAAAAAATAATAAAATACTTAGTCACTTTCGTAAGACGAACTCAATAGTTAACAATTTAGTCCCCGGCAATGGCGCCAAAAACTTGATCAACTAACATTGCAAGCACATGGGTAGTCGTAGTATAGATAAAAGATATCATTCCTCATAGACTAATGTAACTTACTGAGTCTTTCCTATCAGAATGTGCTAAGTAAAATTCTGGTTCAAGTGCGTTCGATTTAACAATAGTAAATAAACTTTTCTAAACCAATAAGGGAAAAAAGATCTAGGAATTCTCGTAGTTGTGAATGGAAATTGGATCAAAAATAATGAACATGTGCTTTCTTCCAGTTAGTTACATTCGAGGAATTGTAATCTTTTTAGAAACTCGGTCTATTCTTTCGAAATCAACCAAATTTGCCTAAATTAAGCAATAGTCGTTTTTTCAAACTAATTTGCCTTAATTCAAGTTCAGTGTCTTCAATTACTTATTAGCCCTCCTAACATACAAATCTCTCTTTTGAGACGAAGTTACGTTAGTCTTATGAAGCAATTCCAATAACCAAATGTCACCCTTTAGTTTTTCACTTGATTGTTCCAAGCGTGCAAGGAAATCTCGGCTAAAAATCAACTCATAACAATCCAAACACTTGATAAAACGAAATCAAACCAATCATGAAAATAAGCACAGTTGTATAGATTAAAACATGATCCAACAATACTTCCACAAACTACTAAATCCCTAGACTAAAGAAAACTACTCAGACATGATCAAAGATTAGCCGACCAACCAACGATTGGTAAAATCTAAGCGAGAAGGGGATTGACTGAGATGACCTTCCACCAAGGGCTTCAAAACCACCTCAAGAACAAACTTTCACAATCAAGACTCACACTAATACAATAGCCAAACTAAAAACTATAAAATTTGAGAAATAAACTAAGGCCCTAATCTATGGTATTCTATGCTTTTTCTTTGCTTGGGGCTGATTGAGAATGTTGCAAAACGTCACCTTTTATTGAGAGGCTCGTTCGATCTCAGCCGCACAGCCGAGGAAAAACAAAGAGGCAACAGTTACAGGCTCACCACGGGGCGACCATGGCCTGTGCTGGAACCGAATTTTTGCTCATTCTTTGCTCTATGGGTGTGGCATAACGTGAATGACCATCGGGGAGGTCAAAATACAGCCATTTATGGTCAAATGCTAGGTAAAAAGACTAAAAATCCTACAAAACATATCAAACAATTATACCCAAGCATAAATCAAGAATAGGAGAGTAAATAACAACGCACAGCACAATATTCTCCTAAAATTGACACAAAATAGCCCTAAAATGATATACATATTGAGCACTTATCAAAGGTGAAACTTGGCATCGGAAAGCTAAAATCGAACTTATATGTCTGAATTCTTGAAAAAGATTCGCAATTCGAGAGGGCATGAGTGATAATCCTTTTCCTAATGAGTCCATATTGATTGAAAACAATGAAAGTAGGGGATTGATTGATACTACGTATTTTAATATAACTTGAAAGAGAGTAGTGATACTTTGATTATCACCCTTTAAACTGAGTTAGCTTAGATTGATCAATTTGCAACGTGCTTAAGTAATTTATGACGTGGTGAAGCATACTTCTGAATGTTAATTCTCATTCAAATTAGATCTAGATGTTTTATTATCAATTCCTAGTTTTGATTTGCTTAGCCTATCTAGGGGATAAAGCCTAGTAGATAAACCTGGTCCTTGCCGGGGACGACGTTGATTTGCTACAATGTCACCGTGCGCTTGCTGCTCTATTAAGTTTTGGTGTCGTTGTCGGGAACTAGTTTCGAATATTGGATTTTTTGCGATAGGTTATCTAAGCATTTTTTGAAAAAAAAAACCCAAAAAAATTGAAAATTAAAAAATTAAAAATTTTGAGAGGAAAAAAACAATGGCAATTTTCTATTTCCCCCAAATCGAGCATGAATTATTTTGGAGGTATTTTAAGCGATTAAATGTCTTTCTTACTCAATGTGGCCATTATGTTGGTAAATGGGAAATTTTGGACATTGTTTAATCAGATATGAATAGTAAAACTTGAGCTCTTTTAGAGTAAAACTTGAGCTCTTTTAGAGTATTGTGGTTTTCTATTTAAAAGCATTGATAAAGCATGATATTTGCTTAAGTGGATTGTTTGTGATTCATTTGAGTTTGAAAAGGCAAGTTGTATTTCTAGATATTCATTTTTTGATCCTTCTATAATCGATACTAGATCTTATTATGCCCCTTTTTGGTGTGATTTGTGTAATTATTCTGATCATGAAATTAATTCGTGTCCTAATTATGCGTGCTATGCTCAACCTAACTTTGCATCTCCCATGAAAAATATTGATATTGTTTTGACCTTACCTGATTCATCCCTTCCTTCAGCTCAATACACGGGGTTCAAGGTGGGCAAGCCTTTTAGGGTAGTTGCTAGGTTTACCATTGTTGATACATGCTTTTATTTGGAAGATACTTTAGATGAGGTGTATGATCTAGTTAAGACTCCTTTAGTGGGGTCATGTGATGTGTTTATGCATAAGTAGTCTCCTAGCCTTGATTTTGATAATATTGTTCTCCCTAATCCTCTTGATCATTCCCATGCTTCCCCTCTTTATTCATTATCCTCTCCCTCCCCTGAGTATTACATTGATATGTCTATTAATAATCCTATGATTTGTAATGCTAATGTTCATTTGGGCTATGAGGACAACATGTTTAGCATGTTTGGTGGGATTATTGATGATTATGTGTCCCTAGGTTACTTTAGAGGTTATGATCCCTCTATTGACCCTTATTGTGTATGCTTGGAGGACTTGCCTAGGAAAGCCAAGCGGACCATGTTCTTTAATCCTTCCTATGATTCTTCTATGGGCTTTGATAAGGTTAAGAGGATACTTATTGTCTTTGATGTGATTCTGGTTATTGCCTCGTACCTCGTATTTTCTAAATTGTGGTCCTAGGAGTTTGATAAGCTGCTGCGTGTTTTGACGGTATCTAATTTGACGGGTTGAGTCTTAAAGTTATGATGGAGTGACTGATGCTCCATTGTCCTGTGTGTGAGGAGGCCTTAGCTTAGGTGTACTCAGCACATAACCTAGTGAGATCATTATATTTTGTTCCCTTTCCCTTCTCTTAATTTCTTTACTTTAAATAATAATGATTTATCTAAGCTGGGGGAAAGGGTAGTTCTATGTTTTCCATTTTGGTTTTTAGATCGCATATTAGTTAAAGCATGTAGGTCTAGGTTTCCTTTTGTTTGCAATGATGTGTTGCATTACAGATTTGCATATAATATTGCATGTTAGGATGGTGTAGATTGGTTTAAGATAATCTCCAATGATGCTTTTACTAGGCAAAATAGCTTTCATGAGCTTGAGTAACTTTTGATGTGTAATCCCTTTTGGTGCTAAAATTTGTGAAGGTTTTATAAATATTTCTTATTTTAACCCTTGTCTTGATTGAGAATTGTTTACCCTTAGAGTCTTTAGCACTAATATTTGTACATGAGAGTCATTTTATGAGCTGCATGAGACTATGGTAGGTATCCTGTGAGACTTTCAACCTTATTTGGACTAATCATTATATTTAGTCTCATGTTCTTCATGTGTGTGCCTCTTCCATCCTACATCTCTAGAACTTGTCTACATTCTTGCTTAAAACCACATTAGCATATCCATAGTTGATGATATGATAGAGGTATTCTTTCTTTGGTCATTTTAGCCCTGTAGCCAAATAGCCTCCCCTTGTATTACACGTTTTTCCCCCTTGTTAGCCGCTTTGAACTTATATTTGTCTTTGTTGTGAACACTTCATATTAACCCATGGCCATATATATATATAGTCTTACCTTTAAGCCAAGTCTATGGAGCATCACTTCATCTATATCTTGGGTCGTTTTAGGGCTAATTGAGTTTAAGGTGGCTTTGGTATGTTGATTTGTTGAGGGATTGATGACATTGAGCATTTGCTTTTGTTACTTCTTGTTCGGGTTGTGTATTCGGTTGTGAGTTGATAGTTAGTGACTCTATGACTTTCAATAAATGCAATTTTCATTTCATTTCTCCTAAAAAAACAAAAATACCAAAAAAAAGAAAAAAATTTATGTTGAAGAGAAAGAAAAAAGAGAAAACAAATAACAAACCAATTTTAAAAAAAAGAGAATAAATAAGTGATTGGCATTGGCAGGTAAATAGTTTGCATTCCTTATTGGTCAACTCATTTCCTACTTTATTCATGGAGGATATTCATTGTATTTTGAGTTTGAAGAGTCAATAAACTTTATAATTGCTTGGTGGTTTGTTAGTTGCTACCTAGTCACTTGGCTAAATAGCTCCACATTACCTAAATTTATTAGTCAACTCCTTTCTTTTAACCTTTTTAGCCCACATTACCATCCAAGTAAAGTCCTCCTAATTATATTGTGCACATTGTATTTTCAGTGGAGGAGAATTTGAGAGTCTTTGCAAGCCTATGGTAGATTCCATCTTTAGAGTGAGTCTTGAGTAAACCCATGCTATATTTAAAACACATGAGCAGTCATGATTCACATTGCCTAAGTGAGACTCTACTAGTCCATTTAGTTCTACCGAATTCCATGCACTTGTATAATACGCTTTGTGATTCTTTGGGGGTGATCAAGTTTGATATCGAGCTTGTGGTCTCATACTTTTTTGAAAACCTTCTCCTCCTTTTAATTTTGAAACTCGATGCACTACTTGAGTTTGCCATTGATTTCTATTCTTGCTTGAGATATTCTATGGGTTGCCTAGTTTAAGGATGTTGTTATGTATTTGAATCCCAAATGCATCTCCCTTTGTCATATTTTTATCTAGTGTTTGCTTGAGGACAAGCAAAGTTTATGCATTGGTGAGTGATCAATGTCATATTTACATAGGCTTTTGGGGTCATTCTATGCGATTAATATGCTTAATTGTACGATCCATGCCCTTATTTCTACTATTATGCTAGGTTTCGCTCATTTTGAGAGTCTTTGTAGATTTTGACTTTGTAAACCAAGTTATATGACTAGAATGAAGATTTTTGAGGTCTTGTGGACCGATGAAGATAGAAAAAGAGGTCCAAAGACACCTGATATGGTCAAACTATGGCCAAAACTATGGTCCAGGACGGCCAAGGAAGAAGCAGTAGAAGGAGCACGTAAGAACCATTGAGGTAGTGGGCACCACGGCCTATCTATGGTGGGCCCCACGGACTGGCTGTGGCAACCCCTGTTTCCCCGAGGTCTGCCAGATTTTGTCACGGCTGTTTGTGTTCCAACTGTTTGGATAGTTTTGCAGACTTAATTTCATCGATAAAAGCCTTGTTTTGTTGCTTTTCTTCATGAACCCCATATCCATTCCATGATCTAGATAGATCTTAGGCTCCATTTTCAAAGTGACGGAGAGCAAGTTGAAGAAGAAGATTGGAAAAGAAGATCGACTAGGAAGTGGGATCGGGTTTGCAATCGACGGATTCAAGCACACTTTTAGCTGAGGAAATTCTTCCCTTTTCTCTTCTTTTTTCTCTTGTATTTATCATTTTACAATAGTTAGATGTTAAATTTCATCATGGTATAGTAGATATTCAAATTTGGGATTTGTTAACCAATTAATGTATTCACTTTGAGTATTTGCACTTTAATCATTTGCTTTATGTTATTTTCTTGTTTAATCTAATTTTAGAGCTTTAATTTATAAGCATTTCATTAGCCATCTTCTTGCTTGATTTTGGATGTTGAATGAAGTACTGAAAGGTGAAACTTGGCATTGAAAAACTAAAATCAGACTTGTATGTGTGAATTCTTGAGAAAGATTCTCCATTCGAGAGGGGCAAGAGTGACAATCCATTTTCTGATAAATCTAGGTTGATCGAAAACCATGAAAGTAGGGGATTAACTTATATTAGGCATATTACTATAACTTGAAATAGAGTAGTGATACTTTGATTATCGTCCTTTAAACTGAATTGGCTTAGATATATCGATGTGTAACATGCTTGAGTGATTTATCAAGTAGTGAAGCATATTCCTAAATGTTTATTCTAATTCAAATTAGATCTGGATGTTCTCTTATCAATTCCTAGTTTTGATTAGCTTAGCCTATCTAGGGGATAAAGCCTAGTAGATCAACCTTATGGTAGATGACCTTAATTTGCCACAATACCACTATGGTCTTACGTCCCTATCAATGCTTTTGAGCATACTGTTGTTTTGAACATAGAGAGAGGCCTCATTGATTGCACTTGCCAAAAATTCACTGAGGTTAGGCTTTTATGTTCACATTATTTACAAGTTACACATGCTTGTTGTATCCAAAAAGTCCCAGATAGGTATATTATGAAGAGATGGAGCAAGGGCCTTAAAGAAAGCCAAAGCAACGAACCTATTGTTGAAGATGGTATGAAAGACAGGATAGCATGTTCTTTTATTTGAAGAATGCAAATGGGTAGAAAAATGAATGCACCACAGACTGCTAGCCAAATGAATAGAGAGGCAAGACTCCTCTGTGAGGAATACTTTAGGAAATTGAAGGCGTTCGTTGAAGTAGAAGCGAGGTCCATTTGTGTGGTGAATAATGTTCAACAAGATGGCTTGAGTTTGTCAAAGAGTGTTTTGAACATTCCTGGATCTCAGGAAAAAGATGAATAGAACAAGAGATTAAAGAGTGCCAATGCGAAGAAGAATAATCAAGCAAAGGCAACAAAGAAGAACAAGTTATCGGCACATAATACCATAAGTTTTGAGGGTACCTATGATAAAGATTTTTGTTTTCAGTGAACATTGTTAATGTAAAATTTTCAACAATGGATTATTACGTTGTGAATATTTTTTTCATAAGTGATTTTTCTTTTTGGTATCATTTCTATTTGTAGGCAACTAATTTAAAAATGAAGAAATCCACCGAGGTTATACTAGAAAGTGTCAAAGGTTCTCAAGAATTATCCAAGGTATGATAATTTAATCACATAAAATGAAGAACTATGTTTCGTAGCTAACACTTCTTAATTCAAACTTTGTACAATAGATTATTATGTTCTAACTGGTTACCACGAGTGATTTTTATTTTTAGGTTGTTAATTTTTATAGTCGACTAATTTGGGAGATTGAAGGTCCACAAAGGTTGCACCACAAAATACAGATGCCATTTTAGTACATGTTGATAAAAGAATTGTGTTATTATTGTATTTGTTTTTAATTTGATCCATGCTGTAAAGCTTTTTATATTGTTCAAACTTTGGAGTTTATTATAGAGTTTTGCTTCATTTCCTATGAAGATACCTTATCACAGATCAAGACAGACCTTAGCTAAAGATCTAAGTGGTGTTTTTTGCCTCAGGCTTGTAAATGAACGATTCTAGGTGTATTTATTCTTAATTTGATCTACATTTGAATTTATTTATATGGTTTGCTTTTTGGAGTTCATTTCAGAATTACTCCATTCCCTATCAATATGCCTTTTTGTGGATCAACGGAGTTGTTAACTAAGGATCCAAGTGTTATTCTTTTGCCTCAGATTTGTAATGAACAATTTTATCATTAAGTTTTAACAATAGTGGCCTTACTTATGAACAATGGTACACATTGATGTGTCTTTGTGGCCTTTGGAACTTTATTCTAGAATGTTGCTCCGTTGTGCATGAATGTACCTTACGCTGACCAAGTTCTTAAGGTAATGTTGTGCCTATGTGGAACTTGTTATCTAATTCCAGTCCAAATGATCAAAGTCTTCGTTTAGTGAGTTGAGCTAGTTATATGGTAATATTTTACTTTTCTTTTTTTTTATATTGTAGAGTACAATTGCTTCAGTTGATATTTTCCCCCATTCTATTTTATGCACGAGGTTTGGCACTAATGATTTTCGATCATTTATTGGTCAAACGCCAATCAACGGAGCATGTAATCAGTCCTGCAATAAGCATGCATGATTGGTCAATAAATATTAGTCATAATTTGACTGCAATAAAGTGTTTTCTAGACTAGATCAATTTGATGTGGTTGGTAAACATTTGATGATGTCCAAAATCTATATAGCTAAAAAAAAGGCAAGCATGGACCATTTTTTCAGCTTGGATTGTATGGACTAAAGCAAAATTACTCTCTGAACTTCCTCTGTCGTGTTTCTATTGAGCATTAGGAAGTCTACTGTAATAACTCGACCCTAACTCATATTTATTTATTTAAATTATATTTATTTATTAATTAATCATATTTATTCATCTAATTAATTATGTTTATTGATTTAATCACTCATAATTATTGGTTTAACCAAATCATGTTTATTAATTCAATTACACTCAATTTATATATTTACCGAATTACCTTATGTCATATAAATTTTTCACTTTCATTTATCGTAATTAAGCATCCCGGTTGGGGGATATTTCTTTTAGATCCCACTTTGTAATTCAGGTGTCATTGATTGGAAATTCAAGTTTTGTTGATTGATTAAATTTTAGGTGAATCGATAGTAGGCCTCGATAATTATGATTAAGCGTTAAATTATTTTCCATAACGTCACAAAATTTTTAAGTTTTAGCTACGCGAAAACTTAGGCCCTAATTCATTTATTTTGGCCTAATTCATTGGGCCCAAATTATGGCCCAATTCCATTGGGCTTAAATTTTGGCCTGAAAATTTTGGTGTAATTAAATTAAGTTAATTACCATCATTTGTATCTAATTTTAATTAGTAAAAAGCCCCCTTTTCAAGCTTAAATATTGGCTAAGTATCAAAGATAAACATCCAACTCATTTACCACCAAGAAAAGTTTAGCCTTCATCTTCTTACTCTCTCCTCCAACATCAAACACCACCTCCATCCTCTAGCATCCAATCTCAAAGTGAGTAAAAACTCTAACTCTACCTTTATGTATTTCTGATTTTATGATTTTTTTAGTCATGATTCATGCTCTTGAGATCAAAGTAGATGTTGAGCTTGAAGCATGTTAAGGTTAGGTTTTGTCATGATCAAGTTAGCTTAAGTCAAGTGATGGATTTGTATTATTTTGTATATGATTTTATAATCTTTAGTCTCATTGATGATTATGATGATGCTTTTGGTGATTTCAAATGATTTAAAGTAAGGATTTATGTGGAAAAAAAGAGGAGAAAGCAAAAACAACGAGGGCTGGAAATGATAGAAAACAAGGGTGATTTTGAGATTAAGATGGTAATGATCAGCCCACTAAAAAATTATGATTTTTAGTGGCTAGATAGGTCAATGTGTGAGCTTTCAAATGCCTTTTGAATTGCCTTACTCTGAGTTCTGTGGACAAAGTTATGATCTTTTATGAGAACTGCACAGGTTAGACCAAAACTGACACGCTTGTGTTCTAGCCCATTTTGGGAACCCTGTTGTAGGAATCATGTTTTATGTTGTAAATGAAATTTTTGGGGACTTCTTAATCTTTCCATATTTGAATTTTAGGTCTCCATTTGAGGCCAAGGGTGAAAGTTATGAATTCTTAAAGTGAACTGACCTGCTTTGGTGCAAATTGGGTTGTTATTGCAATTTCTATGCAGCGCATACTTGGAGGAAAATTCTGAAAATTTTACTTTAGATTGTCCACATTATTTTCGAATTTCCTATAACATTTCATGAATTTTGGTTACTATTTGGAGTTTGGTGATTTTTGGAAGCTTTTCGAGTAATTGTGTAGGGAGCAATAATAAAGATTGAGTGGGATTGATCATGAACTCATTTTCTATATTTTGGGCCAAGCAAGGTTATTTAAGGGGAAAACGAATATTCATGGACTTTCATGGAGCTTTTAGCTCGATTAATGAGAAAGAAGAAGACAAGTATGCAATCTGGGAGCTTAATTATGAGTTTTGAATCACTTATGGATATTACAAAGAATGTACCAAGTTTGGAGAGTTTAATAGCTTTCATTGGGATTAATAATCTATTTTGGGTGGAAAATTATATTGAATGGACCTGTGAATGAAATATGGGACGTAGGAAGAACTTTTGACTTAGAAACTATATTTATCAGACCAAGTTATTGTCATTTATGCTATTTTGAATCAAGATATATCTTTCTTGGCCTCAAACCTCTATTTCTTACTCAATTCAGAATGTATCAAATGTATTTATCAAGCTAATCCAGTGTACTCACTGTTATTTTGAACCAAGCTATACATCAGTAAGCCTTAAGCTCGTATCAGTAACCTATTTTCAAAAAGGCCAAAACTACTCTCCCATTTGTCACCATCAAGGCTTTTTCCTTTATAATCTCATTTATCCCATTGTGGTCCATTTTACTTTCATTTACTTTATATCAGATTTAATTACTTTCATTAATTTAGTTTTGAAATTATATTGAAATACCCAAGTTATGTATGCCATTTAATTACTCAATTTCTATTACACATATTGTTATGTACTCAATTATTTGAGTAAGGATCATTTACTGACTACGCATACCTATAATGACATTTATGATATAGAGTCAAGGTCTAGTTATCATTTCCCGTTATGCATAAGTGTTATCAAGTTAGAATATGTTTATCAAGTCAGATGTCATTTTTAAAGATTCAAGGTATGTCTATTGTCTGTATCTTCAGAAAGCAGAACATGTTTACAAGTTACAACTCTTAATGAGTTTATCAATGAATCAATTTGTAAAGTAATTTGCTATTTAACTTGTGACCATATCAGTTATCATCTATAGGGCGTCGGCCCATCATTTACCTGGGTGGCTTTAGGCCAAGTCTTGATCGGATTGACAGGTATACACTTATATATAGATCGTATCATTGCAAGGGGTTCACATCTAGTTAATAATGAGCAATTCAATTTTATATTACTTTCATTTTCATTATTGTTGCGAACCAAATGAATTGCAAAGGCGAGTACCCATTTAAAGTGCTTCTATGTTCATTTTACAATACAGGAATGCATGTACTGAGTTTTAGTTCACATTTTTGAAATGTTTTCATGATTTCCATTTTAGGTGATAAAGTATCACATGTTTCTCCATTTAACAAGCTCTTTCGGAAGTTATCATATGCTCACAGTGGATTCAGTATAGCATAAATATTGGGATCGACCTCAGGATCAAGTTGGATCTATATTCAATATACTTGTGTAGTGTGGAGTGCGAGTTAGCACATAGTATGATTAAGTCGATTGTATTGAAGTTGAACTATTATGGACTTTGGTCTTGGAGTATTCCAGTTTAATAGATATTGTGATTGTGAACATGAGTTGCAAGATTAAATGGTTTCAGTGAGCCTTGTTCTTATCAGGGCGGCGGTAGCACCTTCTATCATTAAGTCTTCCACTACAATTTTTCATAAATCATATCATTAACATTTTAGGGGCATTATAGATTTGATAAGAGCCAAGGTTTTATGGGCCATTGTGAACTATCAAGTGTTTATGAGTTAGCTATCAAGGTGTGTATGGGTTATGTTAGACCAGTTAAATGAGCTATTGACTCTAAGTTCATATGTATGGGCATATAAGGAGGAACCATTTCCATTTGGGTGATTCAATCATTTGGTAATATTCTGATATTCAAGCATTAGGAAAGTGGAGTGTGGAACCATTTGGGTGACCTGTTAGTGAGGTATGCTCTCATTTATCTAGGAGTTGTATTGTATGTCTCATTTCTCTCATTTGTTTAAATTCTTACAATTGTGCTTTACGGGTGTGTGACCCGTTGAGTTATGAACTCCGGTGTGTGGCCGTTAAGCTATTGAAGTATGATTTTTCATGTTAACTACATGTTACAACTCTTTAAACCTGGTATTTATCAGTTTTTAGGCGGAACTCTATCTGTTTTGCTCCAAAATTTGAGAGTTTCATTAAGGTGTTTAACAGACATGATATTGAGTACAGCGACGTTTAAAACCTATTGCGGGAATGCCATTTGCAACTTGGTATATCTTTGGTTTGAATCAGTATAAGATGGAATTACTGTAGGGAATCCTATGATTGTAATTCAGTAGCTTGCGGTGCGCTACTTGGCACTAAATGGGTGGTGTGAGTAAGATTTAGTTGCCATGCATAGAAAGAGGCTGCTCTTGTCACTAAGACCTTACACCAGCAATGCTCCCATTACTTCCAATCATTGATTTACTTCGAGCCTAGTCACCTTGGATTGATTTACTTCGAGCCTAGTCACCTTGGATTGTTCAGGGGCATTATTTACCGAATTACCTTATGTCATCTAAATTTTTCACTTTCATTTATCGTAATTAAGCATCCCGGTTGGGTGATACTTCATTTGGGTCCTACTTTGCAATTCAAGTTTCATTGATTTGAAATTCAAGTTTCGTTGATTGATTAAATTTCAGGTAAATCGATGTTGATTTAGAGAGTACACAACCACAAGAGGGGGGGTGAATTGTGGTGTCCGATTTTCGCAAGTTGCTGACAAACAGTCTTAGACCCTATTCGCACAGGTTGTTTCTGAGATAAGCAGAAGCAAAAATCCAATAAAATTGAATGCGGAAATAATGGACACAGGATTTTTACGTGGAAAACACCTCTAACCCAACTGAGGTTAAAAACCATGACCTACCTCGTGTAGGATTTAAACACTTCATTAAAACGGGCTAATCACGTTATAATAGTAACACACCTTGTTACAAATTGCAACCCACGTAACCGTCTTCCCTAAGACAAGTTACCCCACGTCCAAAATCCCCTTGATTTGGACACACACTCTGCTCACTTTTGTGAAAGAAGAGTATAAAGAAAAAACACCCTATTACAATGCTTCCCAACTAAGCTAATATAGGGTACAATGAAATCCTAGTATGCCAACTTTGAAAGCTCAAATAACTCACTCACAAGGCTCGGTTTTCTTTTCAAACGTTTAAGCTCATGAACTCAGAATTTTTTCTCTTTGAAAACCGATGTCTCCAAGGTTGTAAGAAGCCGCCTTTTATAGTGCTTGGAAAACAATTCATCAAATTTTTGGAAACTAAAAAAATCTGAAAAATATAGAATCCTTTACCTACAAGGGATGGAAAAACTATTTCTAAAATTTTTGGAAACTAAAATCCTAGAGAAAATAGAATCCTTTAGCTACAAGGGGTAAGGTGACATGAGCTGAAAATACTTCCTAAACCGTGTATAAGGCGGTGCTCTTCAGCAGCAGCTAGCCCATGTTTTTTTCAACAACCTTATCCACTTGCCAAAAATTGGATATTCTTTTTATTCAAAAAGATTTCGCAAATCTCTTAAGATTTTTGATAACCGTTTTTAGGGTAAAGAATAAGATACTCCATAGAAAAATCTTTCTTGCAAATCTTTGAATAAGCTGCTCAAAATCCAAAAGATAAAATCGTGCAAAGCAATTTTTCGCAGCTTATTCTAGAAACACCCTGACCGCCCTATTTCCAGGATTGTTCTAAAGGGTGATCCGAAATATTTACCAAAAGAAAACAAAACCGTTTCAAGTAAGTGGTAAGTTAAGACTTTCTAATTGGCATATTAACAAGAGTCTAAAAATATAAAACCAAATCACATCAAGACATCTTGTTGTAACCACTAGTCATCTTGTAGAAAGACGAATTTGCTGCAAACACTTCACAGAACCTGTTCCTTATCTGCTGCGAACACTTCACAGAACCTATTCCTTACGGCTGCACTTACATCCTATGCTTCAAACACTTCACAGGACATGTTTCAAACACCTTACAGAGCCTGTTCCTCATGGTTTTTCTTACATCGCTGACTTGAGTACCCGTTCTTGATAAACCATTAGTCAAGCAGTTTTAATATATTGAAGAACAGCAGTAAGACCCTGTTGGTAAAGCCTGTTTCCATTAGTCAAGCAGTTTTAATATATTGAAGAACAGTAGTAAGACCCTGTTGGTAAAGCCTGTTTGGAACAACAACAACTACAACACTTGGATTTGTTATCATCAAAACCTTATACATTCTAACAAATTCCCCCTTTTGATGATGACAAACCAAGTGACCATATTGACTTTCAAGGACAATTGAAGTAATTAGTGCCAATTATTTATAGGACCGACAATTCACATGAAGCAGTTAGTATCGAAAAAGTGTAAGAAATTTAACTCGTCCATGGCAAAACTAAAACAATATTGGTCAACCTATCTTCCCCCTTTTGGCATCATTAAAAAGTAGGGGCGAACAGTCAAACATAGGGTGTTTGCTATCACCACCACTTGGGTAATAGAGGAAAGTCAATAGGCGATACACTCAAGTGTGTTGGTATGGTAATGAGATTGGCCATCCTAATCACACACAAGCAATTCACAGCAGAAAGCAAGCAAGACAAAGCCAATCAAAAAACAAGATAACCTGTCATTCACCAAACGAGTGCAACAGAAGGTACAAACTAGCAAGAGAAGTGAGAAGTGAGAACAGGCTATGAGGACAACAGATGGGGGGTGATTAGAGAGCAGGAGGGGAAAATTTTGCTGAGAGGGAAGAGAGAAGGGCGAGGATATCTTCATGGCGTTTTGCATTGAGAGCCTTTTCCTCGTCTAGGGCAGCCTTTACCGCAGTAAGCTCAGCACTGAGTCGAGAGTTTTCTTCCAAAGCAGCTTCAAGCTTGGTTAAGGAACTGCCAGGAACAGGAAGACGGGGTGTTCTGGTCCCCTGTTCTGAGGCAGACCCCTCAATCAAAGCATACCCACACCCCATAAGGGTGTTACTCCCGATCTCATTAATGAACTAAGCACCCACCTTCTTCTGTAGAGTCACGCCAAAGTGCTCAAACACACTAGTTAGGAGGAAGCCGTACCCCAGGTCATGTTCCCTAGAGGTGTTTGCAATTCTTGCGATGTGGCGAATCATGATGGCAGGAAGGTTGATTTGCTCTTCCTTGTCCATCAGATCCATCAAACATTGATCCATGGCATCAGCAAGATTGCGACCCTAGCCCCTGGGGATGACATTCTTGATGATAAACCAGAATATCAATTGATGGAGCGATGTCATGTCCCCTTTCTTCACGGACTTGGGTGTTTGGAGGCTTGATTGTTGGCTAAATTTTTGGGCGAGCTCCAGCAGCCTGGCTGTCCCAAGAATAGTCTTATCTTCTCTCACATATATATCAAAGCCCGTGGAGGGAATCCCTAGAATTTTCCCTAATATCTTCGCATCAAAGCGAAGCTGTTTCCCATTAACAATACTTTTCACCACTCCATCGGTGATAGTGCAGTCGGCATAGAACTCTGCTAATTCATGTACAGAACATCCCAGCTGGGTGTTTATAAACAGCTCATACCACCCCTGTGCATGCAGCTTGTGCAGAAACACCCTCAGACCCTGTTCCTCAAAATATTTTACCTTGATAATTTTGCCCCTGACTACCCGTCTCTGAAGCAGTTGGGTCAATTTGGCCGAGATTGCGGACGGGGTAGACTTCTTGGCTCTTTTAGCTTGAGGCTCAGTAGGAGGGTCTTGGGTGGAGGCGTGTTTGAGAGAGGCTTTTCTCTTGGGAGTTTTGAGGGGTGATGGTTTGGAGGGTAAAGTGGAGGTCGATTTTGGTGCGGGCAGAGGCTTATCCTCTGAGGACTCTGAGAACACGGGAGTGCCCTGTTTGAAGGTGGTGTTCTCAGTGTCGCTATCTGATAAAGGCTCAGAGGAGGAATCAATCTCCTCTACAACAGGGGCTGACTGTTTGGCAGGACGAGGAGTGGAGTGAAAAGCTATTTGGGTTGATTTTCTTGTGGGTCTGTTTGTGGGTTTGGCCGAAGAGGGGATTTGTGGTTTTGGTTTGACAGGGGGTTCACCTTTTGAGGGCTCTTCAGTCTGGCCGCTTTTAGGCCTTGATGGTGGTCGTGTTCTTAGCATTCTAGTACGTCTAGCCACAATTTTGTATCGTTTACGTTTCTCACCGGTTGGTGGTACCGGTGTGGCTTGTTCAGGCTTCACAGGAGACTTCTCCATTTGACCACTACTTCCCCCTTCTTCTTTTGACAAATCCTCCCCTAGGTCATCCCTAAAAACCTCAGGCCCTGTTTCTGGCCCTGTTTCCTGCTCTGGAAACAGCCCAAGCGAACTGATGTCATCTAGTCCATGATCGAACAGAAAGATTTCATCTAAAGGCCCAATTTCTCTTTCAGATCCCCCAACAGGTTCTTGGGGTTTACATGCCCCCGTTTCTCCAAACACAATCAATTCCCACCCAAATTTGTAAGGGATGTCTTCCAATTTCAGATTCACTGTTCTAAGGCCGATGCTTTTCAAAAACCCAAAAGGTTTATAGACAATGGGTCGAGAAGGTTCAATAGTTTTACCTTCCATGAGGGCCGTCAAAAATTGTGTAGGCGCAAACAGGGCTGTGGCTGTTTGCAAGGCTGTGCCCTGTGTCTGGTTGCCCTGAGTCAAGGTCGAGGAGCTCTCAGAGCTAATGGGAGACGCCATTGTTCAGATGAAGGAAGAGATTAGGGTTTCTTGAACAGAGTTTCAGAGCAAGAGAGTTTCGGTGGACGTGAGAGATTGAGCAAGAGAGCTTTAAAGAGAGAGAGAGACATGCGAAATCTTTAAAAGATTTTGCCCATTTTGCAACGGGCTTTTGCATTTATTTAGGCCGCGCACGCCTCGGGAATAGGTTAGCAATTTTCAATTTGTTGCACACATTTGACAAACAAGAGGCGTACCTGTTTCTGATGCTTGTTCTTGAGGTTACTTGCTCGGTAACATTGGACAATAAGGGCAATCTCATTAGACCTCAACGAGTGTCAGCAAGTTGCAAACCTCACATATGCTAAACACAGCACAGAAGTTGATTGCAAACAAAAATTTAACATATTGTGCCCGTAACTTTTAAAGTTTGCAAACAGGGAGAGAGAACAGATTGGTCAGGTTGTTCTAATTAAGCCTAGTTCGAGTCTATTTCTTTCAAATTGTTCTCTACCCAATGCTTTTGTGAATATATCAGCAATTTGATTTTTAGTGGCACAAAAATTCATTGAGATCACTCCTTTTTCAACATTGTCTCTTAGAAAATGATGACGAATGTCAATATATTTTGTTCTTTTGTGTTGACATGGATTTTTGGCAATGTTAATTGCACTTGTATTGTCACAATAAATAGGAATGCATCCTATGTCAACACAAAAGTCCTTGAGTTGTTGTCTTATCCATAATAATTGAGCACAACAAGATGCAGCTGCCACATACTCAGCTTCTGCTGTGGACAAGGCAACAGAGAGTTGTTTCTTGGTTGCCCAAGATACCAAACAAGGTCCAAGAAAGTGAGCCATACCTGAAGTGCTTTTTCTATCAACCAAGAAACCTGCATAATCAGCATCAGCATACCCAACAAGATCAAAGTTGTAACTTTTAGGGTACCATAAGGCTAGATCAGGTGTATGTCTTAAGTACCTAAAAATCCTTTTAACAGCCTTTAGATGAGTTTCTTTAGGGTTTGACTGAAAACGTGCACAGAGACCAACACTAAAAACAATGTCAGGTCTACTAGCAATTAGATATAAGAGTGACCCTATCATGCCCCTATAAGATTTCTCCTCAACTAAGGGACTACCATCATCCATTACTAACCTGGTTGAGGGAAAGATGGGAGTATCAATGGGCTTGGCCGACTCCATCTTGAAACGCTTAAGTAACTCTCTGATATACTTTTGTTGATGGATCATGGTGCCGTTTGAAGTTTGCTTGATTTGCAAGCCTAGAAAGAAATTAAGCTCACCCATCATGCTCATTTCAAACTCACTCCTCATCATTTTTGAAAATTCATTGCACAAATCATGATGAGTTGCACCAAATATGATGTCATCGATATATACTTGGACAATCAACAAATGTTCCCCCTTAGATTTTAGAAACAAGGTATTGTCTACCTTGCCTCTTGTAAAACCATTTTCTAATAAAAAGCTTGACAACCGCTCATACCAAGCTCTAGGGGCTTGTTTTAAACCATAAAGTGCTTTGTCAAGTTTGAAAACATAGTTAGGAAATTCATTACTTTCAAAACCAGGGGGTTGTTTGACATACACTTCTTCTTTGAGGTATCCATTTAGAAATGCACTTTTGACATCCATTTCATACAACTTGATCTCCATATGGGCTGCAAATGCTATCAAGATTCGAATAGCCTCCATCCTTGCAACAGGTGCAAAGGTTTCTTCATAATTAATTCCCTCTTCTTGGTTGTAACCTTGAACCACCAGCCGGGCCTTGTTTCTAGTGACTGTTCCGCACTCATCTACCTTGTTACGGAACACCCACTTGGTTCCAATGATTGTTCTATCCTCTGGTTGTGGCACAAGGTGCCATACCTTGTTCCTTTCGAACTGATGGAGTTCTTCTTGCATGGCTGTGACCCAATCTGAATCTACAAGGGCTTCATCAATATTCTTAGGCTCAATTTTTGAGAGAAAAGCATAGAAAGCACAGAAATTTTTAAGCCTAGATCTAGTTTGAACTCCTGCATTAATATCAGTCAAAATTTGATCAAGAGGGTGTGAACTTTGGTATTTCCATGATCGTGGTGAATGTGGGTTCGCAGACTCGCTTTCCGTCCTAGCTGGAATACTCGGTGAAACAAGTTTAGGACCTGTTTCTAAGCCTGTTTGGTAGCTTGTTCCTGAAATTATTTCAGAAGGGTTCGGCTGATGTTGTCCCGAACAGGGTTCCACCCTGTTTCCCCCTGTTTAGTTCACACCCTGCCTACCTTCCTGAAGAACAGCTTCAGGCCTTGATCCCTCAGGTTGATCCTTACATGGTTCATCTTGAAGCAGCATGTCTTTTCTAACAAGACCTAGTTCGAGGTCTTCCTCCGGTGCATCATTCTCACTTAGAGAGTTAGTTTCATCAAAAAGCACATGCACACTTTCTTCAACATACAAAGTTCTCTTATTAAACACTTTGTATGCCTTACTATGCGAGGAGTAACCGAGGAATATTGCCTCATCACTCCTTGGATCAAATTTCCCTAAGGCATCCTTTCCATTATTATGCACAAAACATTTACACCCAAAAACTCTCAAATGCAAAATATTTGGTTTTCTTCCTTTGAGGATCTTATAAGGAGTTTTGTTAAGAACAGGTCTAATCATGCATCTATTTATAATGTAACATGATGTGTTTAAAGCTTCAGCCCAAAAATTTCTAGGAAGACCACTAGCAACAAGCATTGTTCTAGTCATGTCCTCTAGAGTACGATTTTTGCGCTCTACCACCCCGTTCTGTTGGGGTGTTCTTGGAGCTGAAAAATTGTGATCAACACCATGCTCATTACAATAGTCAATAAAGCTCGAATTTTCAAATTCTGTACCATGGTCAGACCTTATGCATACCAAAGAGTGTCCTACCCTCTTTTCAGTCTTTTTAATGAAAGTAAGAAATATTTCAAAAGTTTCAACTTTAGAAGCCAAAAACAAAGTCCAAGTGAAACGAGAGTAGTCATCCACTATCACAAGCACATACCTCTTGCCACCTCGGCTCATGATCCTCATTGGACCACATAGATCCATATGTATTAATTCAAGGGGTCGAGTAGTGCTTATACACTTTTTAGACTTAAATGAATTTTTGACTTGTTTGCCTTTGGCACATGCATCACATACCTTGTCATCATTGAATTTGATGGAAGGTAAGCCAACTACTAAATCTTTGGTTACAAGTTTGTTCAAAAGAGAGTGGCTTGCATGACCTAGTCTTTTATGCCAAAGCATAACATCATCTTTTCAGGCACTCAAACAAGTCAAATTATTTTGGGGAAGAGTAGAAATACACACTTTATAAACATTTTTGTGTCGCTTCCTCCCCAACACAACATCTCCTGTGTTCATGTTTACAACCAAGCAGCGTGTTGGAGAGAACACTACTAGGTTGTCTTTGTCACACAATTGGGACACACTTAGCAAGTTGTGTTTTAAACCATCCACAAAATAAACATTGTCAATTGAATGGGTGAGTGACTCACCTATCTTACCTATACCGACAATTGTCCCAGATTTGCCGTTTCCAAATGCCACACTCCCTCCTTCTGATGCTGTAAGTGAGAGAAAATTGGATTTTTCACCAGTCATATGCCTCGAACACCCACTGTCAACATACCACAGCTGCCTGTTCCCTAGACTATTTGCTGCACTGTTTGCTAGGCTGTTTGTAGGGTTGTTCTCTCGCACTTCAGCCTGCAAAACAAATCAAGGGTTAGTTTTGGGAACCCAGATCCACTTGGGTCGCATTCCTTTAGACGTGTAAATCTCATCTTTCCTAACCCACATTTGTTTTACATGCACTGAGTTCTTTTTAATGGCATACTTTCTTATAGGACAAGCATATCGATAATGCCCCGTTTTACCACAATGAAAACAAACAATATTTTCAGGTAATCCCACATATTTGTTATTCACTGGGTAGGTCATCTTAGGCACAAAACCTAGTCCTCTTCTATTTTGACTATGATGAGTGTTTAACCATTCCAACGCCCTTGAGGACCTGTTCCAGAGCTTGTTTGTGGCAAGGTCCGATTCTAAGTATTTTATTTTTTCAAGCAAGTTTCTATTTTCTTCCAGCAAAGACTCGACCGTACCTTTTAAGTCAAGAGATTCTTTTTCTAGCTCAGTTAGTTTAGTGGAACAAGTCTCTTCTTTCATGAGTAGAGTTTCTTTAAGCACATTGATGTTTTCATGCAAGGCAAGAGTCTCTTTGTCAACTTCAATCTTTTCTAATTTAAGGGTTTCATTTTCAAGTTCTAAATCTCGAACATCCCCTTTTAATTCAGCACATATATCCAGTATATTGTACACTAATTTCTCAAGAGTTGATTTATTTAGACCACGTACCTTGTTCTTGAGTTGAGTCAGACTATCCGTTGACCCATCATCTGAATCTGTGTCACTCCTTGCCATGAGTGCTACATCAGCTCCCCCAGCTTCAGACCCTTCCTCATCCTCACTTGAATCTCCCAGGTCGCGAGTATAGCTTTTGAGATTTTTTTCGCTGAGCTGCTTACACCCTGTTTCCTCCCCTGTTTTATGGGGTGTTCGGGTTCTTATTCTTCCTTGTGCAGTGGGCAGTTTCTCACAATGTGGTCCAGCTTACCACACTTGAAACACCCAGTGAACTGTTCCCGAGGGGTGTTCCTAGCTTTACCGAAGTCCTTCCTTTTGATGTTTTCTTTGACTTTCTTGAAGAACTTCTTAAATTTTTGAGTCATCATGGCAATCTCCTCCTCCTCAGAATCAGAATCATCTTCTAAGGCCTTTAGTGCAAGACCTCGTTCCCTCTTTGTCTCATCTTTCTGTTGAGAATATTTCCTAAGTTCATATGTTTAGAGGTTGCCAATCAGCTCATCTAGGGTGATCTTGTTCATGTCCTTAGCTTCTTGGATGGCCGTTACTTTCGCTTCCCAAGAATGAGGTAAAATTCTTAGGATCTTCCTTACCAATTCTTCGGTGGTGAAGGATTTTCCCAAGGATTTCAACTCATTCGTTATGTGAGTGAAGCGAGTGTACATGTCCATCACACTTTCCCGATCACCCATCTCGAACAGCTCATACTTTCTCATAAGCAATTCAATCCGGGATTGCTTTACTTGATTGGTCCCTTCGTGAGCTACTTGCAAAGTATCCCAGATTTCTTCGGCCGACTCACATTCAGATATGCGAGTATATTCATCACGACCTAGGCCAAAATATAGGAGTTTCTTGGCCTTGGCATTCTTCTCCATCATCTTGTAATCTTCAGCATTGAACTCCTTAGGCTCCTTGGGGATTGACTTTCCATCTTCAGTTGTTTTCTTAGGGATGAGTGGTCCATGCTTGATGAGCATCCACAACTCATAGTCCTCGGTTTGGATGTAGTTTTCCATCCTATTCTTCCACCAACTATAGTGTTGGCCATTAAAGTATGGTGGACGAGTTATGGATTGACTTTCAAGCATGCCTTGTGGAGTACTCATCTTCAAGGATCTCTCAAAGGTGTTATCTTTTCAAAGGAGAACCTGCTCTGGTACCACTTGTTGATTTAGAGAGTACACAACCACAAGAGGGGGGTGAATTGTGGTGTCCGATTTTCGCAAGTTGCTGACAAACAGTCTTAGACCCTATTCGCACAGGTTGTTTCTGAGATAAGCAGAAGCGAAAATCCAACAAAATTGAATGCAGAAATAATGGACACAAGATTTTTACGTGGAAAACACCTCTAGCCCAACTGAGGTTAAAAACCACGGCCTACCTCGTGTAGGATTTAAACACTTCATTAAAACGGGCTAATCACGTTACAATAGTAACACACCTTGTTACAAATTGCAACCCACGTAACCGTCTTCCCTAAGACAAGTTACCCCACGTCCAAAATCCCCTTGATTTGGACACACACTCTACTCACTTTTGTGAAAGAAGAGTATAAAGAAAAAACACCCTATTACAATGCTTCTCAACTAAGCTAATATAGGGTACAATGAAATCCTAGTATGCCAACTTTGAAAGCTCAAATAACTCACTCACAAGGCTCGGTTTTCTTTTCAAACGTTTAAGCTCATAAACTCAGAATTTTTTCTCTTTGAAAACCGATGTCTCCAAGGTTGTAGGAAGCCGCCTTTTATAGTGCTTGGAAAACAATTCATCAAATTTTTGGAAACTAAAAAAATCTGAAAAATATAGAATCCTTTACCCACAAGGGATGGAAAAACTATTTCTGAAATTTTTGGAAACTAAAATCCTAGAGAAAATAGAATCCTTTAGCAACAAGGGGTAAGGTGACATGAGCTGAAAATACTTCCTAAACCGTGTATAAGGCGGTGCTCTTCAGCAGTAGCTAGCCCATGTTTTTCTCAACAACCTTATCCACTTGCCAAAAATTGGATATTCTTTTTATTCAAAAATATTTTGCAAATCTCTTAAGATTTTTGATAACCGTTTTTAGGGTAAAGAATAAGATACTCCATAGAAAAATCTTTCTTGCAAATCTTTGAAGAAGCTGCTCAAAATCCAAAAGATAAAATCGTGCAAAGTAGTTTTTTGCAGCTTATTCTGGAAACACCCTGACCGCCCTGCTTCTAGGATTGTTCTAAAGGGTGATCCGAAATATTTACCAAAAGAAAACAAAACCGTTTCAAGTAAGTGGTAAGTTAAGACTTTCTAATTGGCATATTAACAAGAGTCTAAAAATATAAAACCAAATCATATCAAGACATCTTGTTGTAACCACTAGTCATCTTGTAGAAAGACGAATCTGCTGCAAACACTTCATAGAAACTGTTCCTTATCTGCTGCGAACACTTCACAGCACCTGTTCCTTACGACTGCACTTACATTCTATGCTTCAAACACTTCACAGGACATGTTTCAAACACCTTACAGAGCCTGTTCCTCATGGTTTTTCTTACATCGCTGACTTGAGTACCTGTTCTTGATAAACCATTAGTCAAGCCGTTTTAATATATTGAAGAATAGCAGTAAGACCCTGTTGATAAAGCCTGTTTCCATTAGTCAAGCAGTTTTAATATATTGAAGAACAGCAGTAGGACCCTGTTGCTAAAGCCTGTTTGGAACAACAACAACTACAACACTTGGATTTGTTATCATCAAAACCTTATACGTTCTAACAATCGATAGTAGGCCTCGATAATTATGATTGAGGGTTAAATTATTTTCCATAACTTTACAAAATTTTTAAGTTTTAGCAACACAAAAACTTGGGTCTGAATTCATTTATTGTGGTCCAGTTTCATTGGGCTCAAATTTTAGCCCAAATATTTTTTTGTAATTAAATTAAGTGAATTACTGTCGTTTGTGCCTAATTTTAATTAGCAAAAAGTCCTTTTTCAAGCTTAAATATTAGCCAAGTATTAAAGATAAACATCTAAATCATTCACCACCAAGAAAAGCCTAGCCTTCATCTTCTTACTCTCTCCTCCAACATCAGACACCACCTCCATGCTCTAGCATCCAAGCTCAAAGTGGGTAAAAATTCTAAATCTATCTTGATGTATTTTTGATTTTATGATTTTTTTAAAGTTATAATTCATGCTCTTGAGATCAAAGTAGATCTTATCATGCAATTTTATTGATTTTGGGGATATTAAACATGGTGGGGTTGAGCATGAAGTATGTTAAGATTACGGCTTTGTGATGATCAAGTTAGCTTAAGTCAAGTGATGGATTTGTATTATTTTGTATATGATTTTGTAATCTTTGGTCTTATTGATGATTATGATAATGTTTTTGGTGATTTGGAATGATTTCAAGTGAGTATTGGTGTGGAAAAAAAGAGGAGAAAGTAAAAACAGTGAGGGCTAAAGGTGACAGAAAATAGGGGTGATTTTGAGATTAAAGTGGTAATGATCGGCCAACTGAAAGATTATGAGTTTTGTTGGCCAGATAGGCCAATGTGTTGGCTTTCAAATTCCTTTTGAATCGCCTTAATCTAAGCTTTGTGGACAAAGTTAGGGTCGTTTTCCAAGAACTGCACAGGTTAGACTAAAACTGACACACTTGTATTCTAGCCCCATTTTGGGAACATTATTGTAGGAATCAGGTTTTGTGTTGCAAATGAAAGTTTTTTAAGACTTCTTGATCTTTCCATATTGGGATTTTAGGTCTCCATTTGAGATAAAGGGTGAATGTTATGAATTCTTGAATTGAACTGACCTGCTTTAGTGCAAATTGGGCTGTTATTGTAATTTCTATGCAGCATATACTTGGTGGAAAATTCTGAAACTTTTACTGTAGATTATCCATATTTTTTTCAAATTTCCTATAAGATTTCATGAATTTTGTTTGAGTATTTGGAGTTTGGTGATTTTTGGAAGCATTTTGAGTAATTATGTAAAGAGCAACAATAAAGATTGAGTGAGATTGATCATGCACTCATTTTGCGTATTTGGGCCAAGTAAGGTCATTCAAGGGGAAATGAATATTCATGAACTTTCATGGAACTTTTAGCTTGATTAATGAGAAAGTATAAGGCAAGTATACAATTTGAAAGCTTAATTATGAGTTTTGAATCAACTATGGATATAACAAAGAATGTACCAAGTTTGGAGAGTTTAATAACTTTCATTGGGATCAATAATCTATTTAGGGTGAAAAACAGTATTGAATGGACTTGTGAATGAAATATGGGAAGTGGGGAGAGTTTTTGACTCAGAAACCATATTTATTTGACCAAGTTATTGTAGTTTATGCTATTTTTAACCAAGAACCTCTATTACTTATTCAATTCAGAATGTATCAAACATATTTATCAAGCCAATCTAGTGTACTCACTATTACTTTGAACCAAGCTATACATCAGCGAGCCTTAAACCCGTATCAGCAATCTATTTCAGAAAAGGCTAAAACCACTCTCCCATTTGTCACCATTAAGGCCTTTTCCTTTGTAATCTCATTTATCTCATTGTGATCTATTTTACTTTCATTTACTTTATATCGGATTTAATTACTTTCATTAATCCAGTTTTGAAGTTATATTGAAATTTATGTGTACTATTTAATTACTCAATTTCTATTATACATACTTTTACTCACTCAATTATTTGAGTAAGGATCATTTACTGACTACACATATCTACAATGACATTTATGAAACAGAGTCGAAGCCTAGTTATTGTTTTCCATTATGCATAAGTGTTATCAAGTCAGAACATGTTTATCAAGTCAGATGACATTTTTAAAGACTCGAGGCATGTCCATTATGTGTATCTTCAGAAAGCAGAACATGTTTACCAAGTTACAACTCTTAATGAGTTTATCAATGAATTTATACAGTGATTTGCCATTTAACTTGTGACCCCGTCAGTTATCATCTATAGGGCGTCAGCCTATCATTTACCTGCGTGGCTTCAGGGCAAGTCTTGATTGGATTGGCGGTGTACATCTATGTACAGATCATATCATTGCAAGGGGTTCACATACTGATAATAATGAGCAATTCAGTTTTATATTACTTTCATTTCATTGTTATTGCGAACTAAATGAATTGCAAATGCGGGTACCCATCAACAGTGTTTCTACGCTTATTTTACAATACAGGAATGCACGTAGCTCACATTTTCGAAATGTTTTCATGTTTTTCATTTTAGGTGATGAAGTATCACATGTTTCTCCATTTAACAAGCCCTTCTGGAAGTTATCAGATGCTCACAATGGATTCAGCATAACATAAACGTTGGGGTCGACCTCAGAGTCAAGTTGGGTCTATATTCAATATACTAGTGTAGTGTGGAGTGCGAGTTAGCACATGGTATGATTAAGTTGATTATATTAAAGTTGAACTATTATAGACTTTGGTCTTGGAGTGTTTCAGTTTAATAGATATTGTGATTGTGAACATGAGTTACAAGATTAAATGATTTTAGTGAGCCTTGTCCTTATCAGGACAGCGGTAGCACCTTCTATCATTAAGTCTTCCGCTGCAGTTTTCCGTAAATCATGTCATTAGCGTTTTGGGGGCGTCACAGATTTGGTATCAAAGCCAAGGTTTTAAGGGCCATTATAGGCTACCAAGTGTTCATAGGTTAGCTATCAAGGTGTGTATGAGTTATGTTGGACCAGTTAAATGAGCTATTGACTATAAGTTCATATGTATGGGCATATAAGGAGGAACCATTTCCATTTAGGTGATTCAATCATGTGGTAATATCCTGAGATTCGAGCATTAGAAAAGTGGAGTGTATAACCATTTGGGTGACCTGTTAGTGAGGTATGCTCTCATTTATCTGGGAGTTGTATTGTATGTTTCATTTCTATTATTTGCTTAAATTTTTGCAATTGTGCACTCCGGGTGTGTGACCCGTTAAGTTATAAACTCCGACGTGTGGTCGTTGAGTTATTGAAGTGTGATTTTTCATGTTAAGCATATGTTGTAAGGCTTTAAGCCTGGGTTTTAGCCAGTTTTTAGGCGGAACTCGGTCCGTTTCGCTCTAGAATTTGAGAGTTTCATTGAGGTGTATTAACATATATGATATTGAGTACAGTGACATTTAAAACCTATTGTGGGAATGCCATTTGCAACTTCGCATATCTTTAGCTTGAATCAGTAGGAGATGGAATTACTGTAGGGAATCCTATGATTGTAATTCAGTAGCTTGCGGCGTGCTAGTTGGCACTACATGGGTGGTATGAGTAAGATTTAGTTGCCATGCATAGAAAGATGCTGCTCTTATTACTATGACTTTACACCAGCAATGCTCTCATTACTTCCAGTCATTGATTTACTTCGACCCTAATCACCTTGGATTGTTCAGGGGCATTATTCCTTTGCTATTGACACTCACTTGGTCTATAACATATCTTTGTCTAGGCCATTTGTTTAAATGGCCTTAATTTATTTTTTGCTTGTTTTTAAGAATGCTCTTTTATAGTAGTTGTTGTAATTGTCTGCTTGTTTCATCTTTCCTATTTGATTTTATCCAATATCGTTTAATCTCCCTGTACCTGATATTTCATTTGCTCATAATGATACGCTCATATAACTTGCTCGGAATTCATAATATAATTATTCTCCTTGCTTTTAAATTCAATTCTCACACTTATATTTTACGTCCTCATCAATAAACTTCAGCATTCTCCATTCCGTCTTATTGCAACGCTCAGATTGACTTTATCTGAATAAAGGCACATTCCCAATTTAGCTTGTCCAATCTATTAATACATCTATTGCATTTTACCTATCCAATCTATCTATCTACTTATCGGACATTGCTTTTCCCATCTATTTAGTGCACTGAACCTGACAATTGAGGCTAGAAAGTTACCATCTCGCCATCTTACTTTTGCCAAACCCGAGCGTCATCGAGCCATCTTTCCCTTTGGTTAACTATCTATTGGATCCTTTATGATCCATATTTATAAACCATGATTCATTTGGCATTATATTTCAACATTCTGGTTATTTTATTTCAACCACCTCATGATAATCCCCCTTTTATCAATCGTTTTTAATCTCATTGTTTATTTCTTTTACCCTTAGTGACTCGCTTGATTACCAATGCCCTCATTTTCATTCCTGGTGATGTTCATTTCATTGTCCAATGTGGAATAGGACCAGACCTTTGATTAGGCAGATGAGGGGAGAACAGGTGGTGCCCAGAGAACACTAAATGAGAACATTTTGATAAGAGCATAATCTTAAGCAATGTCAGGTGTTATTGGAGCAAGCCAGAAGAAGCATTGGGTGTACGAATAGAGTTCATCTGAGCAAGTATTACAAAAGAAATTCAAGGCCATGTTAAGGTGAGACAAGGCCGACAAAAGAGTTATGTTGACAAAAATAGGTGACAATCACAGTTTTAAATGAGGCAAAAAGTACTTTGGGCAAATCGTATCTTCTCAAAAGCCACTTGGAGAAACCCAGAAAGAGATGAAAGCCAAATATCTACATTAATTTGTGATATCAATGTATATTTTCACAAAACTCATAAGTTTCGAGGATGAAGCTTTTTAAGGGGGGAAGGCCGTAGTAACCAGACCCTAACCCATATTTATTTATTTAAATCATATTTTTTATTTAATTAATCATATTTATTCATTTAATTAATCATATTTATTGATTTAATCACTCATGGTTGTTGGTTTAACCAAATTATGTTTATTCATTCAATTAAACTCAATTTATATATTTACCGAATTACCTTATATCATCTGGATTTTCTGCTTTCATGTATCGTAATTAAGCATCCCGATTGAGTGATACTTTATTTGGGTCCCATTTTGCAATTCAAGTTTCATTGATTAGAAATTCAAGTTTCGTTGATTGGTTAAATTTCAGGTGAGTCGATAGTAGGCCTCGATAATTATGATTGAGCGTTAAATTATTTTTCATAACATCATAAAATTTTTAAGTTTTAGCTACGCAAAAACTTGGGCCCGAATTCATTTATTTTGGCCCAAATCATTGGGCCTAAATTATGGCCTAGTTCCATTGGTCTCGAATTTTTGCCTGAAAATTTTAGTGCAATTAAATTTAGTTAACTACTATAATTTGTGCCTAAGTTTAATTAGAAAAAAGTCCCTTTTTCAAGCTTAAATATTAGCCAAGTATCAAAGATAAACATCCAACTCATTTACCACCAAGAAAAGTCTAGCCTTCATCTTCATGCTTTCTCCTCCAACATCAAATAGCACCTCCATCCTCTAGCATCCAAGCTCAAAGTGAGTAAAAGCTCTAACTCTATCTTGATGTATTTTTGATTTTATGATTTTTTTTAGTTATGATTCATGCTCTTCAGATCAAAGTAGATGTTATCATGCAAATTTTATTGATTTTGGGGATATTGATCATGGTGGGGTTGAGCTTGAAGCATGTTAAGGTTAGGGTTTTGTCATGATCAAGTTAGCTTAAGTTAGGTGATGGATTTATATTGTTTTGTATATAATTTTCTAATCTTTGGCCTTATTTATGATTATGATGATGTTTTTGGTGATTTAGAATTATTTCAAGTGAGGATTTGTGTGAAAAAAAAGAGGAGAAAGCAAAAATAGTGAGGGCTGAAAGTGACAGAAAACAGGGGTGACTTTGAGATTAAAGTGGTAATGATCAGCCAACTGAAACATTATGAGTTTTTGTGGCCAGATAGGCCAATGTGTTAGCTTTCAAATTCCTTTTGAATCACCTTAATCTGAGCTTTGTGGACAAAGTTAGGGTCATTTTATGGGAACTGCACAGGTTAGACCAAAACTGACACATTTATGTTCTAACCCTATTTTGGGAACCCCATTATGAGAGTCATGTTTTATGTTGTAAATGAAAGTTTTTTGAAACTTCTTAATCTTTCCATATTGGGGTTTTCGCTCTCTAGTTGAGGTCAAGGGTGAAAGTCATGAATTCTTGAAGTGACCTGACCTGCTTCGGTGCAAATTGTGTTGTTATTGCAATTTCTGTGCAGCGTATATTTGGAGGAAAATTCTAAAAATTCTACTATGATTGTCCATATTATTTTTAAATTTCTTATAAGATTTCATAAATTGTGGTTGAGTATTTGGAGTTTGGTGAATTTTGAAAGTATTTTGAGTAATTGTGTAAAGAGCAATAATAAAGATTGAGTGAGATTGATTATGCACTCATTTTGTATATTTTGGGCCAAATAAGGTCATTTAAGGGGGAAATGAATATTCATGGACTTTATAGAGCTTTTAGCTTGATTAATGAGAAAGAGAAAGATAAGTATACAATTTGGGAGCTTAATTATGAGCTTTGAATCACTTATGGCTATTACGAAGAATGTACCAAGTTTGGGGAGTTTAATAGCTTTCATTAGGATCAATAATCTATTTAGGGTGAAAAACTATATTGAATAGACTTGTGAATGAAATATAGGAAGTAGGAAGAATTTTTGACTTAGAAACCATATTTATCAGATTAAGTTATTGTAGTTTATGCTATTTTGAATCAAGATATATCTCTCTTGGCTTCAAACCTCTATTACTTACTCAATTCAAAATGTATCAAATGTGTTTATCAAGCCAATCTAGTATACTCGTTGTTATCTTGAATCTATGCATCAGCAAGCCTTAAACCTGTATCAGCGACCTATTTTAGAAAAGGCCAAAACTACTCTCCCATTTGTCACCATCAAGGCCTTTTTCTTTGTATTCTCATTTATCTCATTGTGGTATATTTTACTTTTATTTACTTTACATCGGATTTAATTACTTTCATTAATTCAGTTTTGAAGTTATATTGAAATACCTAAGCTATGTATAGCTTTTAATTACTCAATTTCTATTACACATACTTTTACTTACCCAATTATTTGAGTAAGATTCATTCACTGATTACACGTACCTACAATGACATTTATAAAACAGAGTCGAGGCTTAGTTACCATTTTCTGTTATGTATAAGTGTTATCAAGTCAGAACATATTTATCAAGTCAGATGACATTTTTAAAAACTCAAGGTATGTCCATTGCCTGTATCTTCATAAAGTAGAACATGTTTATCAAGTTACAACTCTTAATGAATTTATCAATGAATTAGTTTATATAGTGATTTGCCATTTAACTTGTGACCCCTTCAATTATCATCTATAGGGCATAAGCCCATCATTTATCCACACGGCTTCAGGCCAAGTCTTGATTGGATTGGCAGATGTACACCTATGTATAGATCATATCATTGCAAGGGGTTCACAACCAGATAATAATGAGCAATTCAGTTTTATATTACTTTCATTTTCATTGTTATTGCGAACTAAATGAGTTGCAAAGGCAGGTACCCATCAGCGGTATTTCTACGCCCATTTTACAATACAAGAATGCATGTACTAAGTTTTAGCTCATATTTTCAAAATGTTTTCATGTTTTCCATTTTAGGTGATGAAGTATCACATGTTTCTCTATTTGGCAAGCCCTTTTGGAATTTATCAGATGCTCATAGTGGATTTAGCATAGCATAAATGTTGGGATCGACCTCAGGGTCAAGTTGGGTCTGTATTCAATATACTTATGTAGTGTGGAGTGCGAGTTAGCACATGGTCTGATTAAGTCAATTGTATTGAAGTTGAACTATTATGGACTTTAGCCTTAGAGTGTTTTAGTTTAATAGATATTATGATTGTGAATATGAGTTGCAAGATTAAATGATTTCAGTGAGCCTTGTCTTTATCAGGACGGTGGTGGCGCCTTTTATCATTAAGTCTTCCACTGCAAATTTTCACAAAACATGTTTTTTTAAATCTAGAGTCAGTCAGAACTAGTCTCTCTATAATTTTACAATTCAAGGATAAGGTTGCTATATTAGACTCCCCCACACCCCACTTGGTGGCGGGATTTTTGGGTTAGGAGGATTTGGATTTCGTAAACAGTTTATGGTTTACATATTTAGTTGAAGTATATTGATATTTTCTTTTTTGTGAATTCTATTGTAATAAACAATAGTATACCTTGCAAAATATATGTTGTATTATATGACTGGATTTATAATGAAAAGGTGCATTTGTTTTGATAACATAACTTTAGTGAACAATATTAAATTTGTCCATGAATAACATGTCAAGAAAAAATGCGCAATAAAAAATTAGCAAATGAGCAAGTGTTGTTACCTATTATAACAATATTAATTCTTAGGGTTTGTGATCTTTAATGAAGAACATTTTATGATATAGTGAACAATAATAAAATGGTAAATGAACAAAGTAGTATTTCTTATTCTAGATATCTTTTTTTAAGGTGTTTACTAGTAGAGATTAGAATTTTTGAGTTAAGGTTTAGGATTTAGAGTTTAAAGTTTTTGAGTTAGGGTTTATAGGGTTTACGATTTGGGGTTTAGGGTTTGGTGTTTATGGTTTAGTGCTATGAATTTTAAACTTTTTAAGATTTAGGTTAGGGTTTAAGGTTAGAGTTTATGGTTTTTGAGTTATGGTTTAGGAGTTAGGGTTTAGGATTTAAGGTTTAGGGCTTAGGGATTAGGGTTTAAGGTTTGGGTTTTACAATTTGGGGGTTATGGATTAGGGTTTAGAGTTTAGGGTTCATAGACTTTCATGTACAACATGTTATGTTATAGTGCACAGTAATATGATGGTAAATGAAAAAAGAGCATTTCTTGTTATAAATATTACTTACTTTTTTAAGGGTTTTGTGTTTAGGGTTGACGGTTTTCGGTTTTGGGTTCAGGGTTAGGGTTTAGAGTTTCGGGTTTAGGTTTTGGGTTTAGGGTCATAACATGCACTTTGACCTTTTGGTTTCCAACTTAAACCATCCCAATAGCATTCCTCTCTCTATTTTATTTGTCTAAGACCATCATCAATCTCCTACATGATCTATCAAACTACCATAATACCTTAATATTATGTACACAACTGACGTCCTCCTTAAGAATAGAAGTAATCTCTATTTTTTAAAGTCTATCAGAATCGACATCACTAATGATAGCAG
Organism: Carnegiea gigantea; assembly: GCA_029747015.1. Taxonomy (NCBI): domain Eukaryota; kingdom Viridiplantae; phylum Streptophyta; class Magnoliopsida; order Caryophyllales; family Cactaceae; genus Carnegiea; species Carnegiea gigantea. Next base: position 217,808 of record JAKOGI010001340.1, read on the forward strand.
TAGTTCCCCCACTATAAGCAACGCCTCCTTCTTTATTGACAAAAGCCCCTCCAAAATAGAACTCAATACTTAAAAGCACCATCCCTACCTAGGTTTAAAAAAATGGAGTCACGTGATGCTTAATGTATCATAATGACAAATATTATGAAAACCATGTAAAGTAATTACTTGAAATTCTTTAACATATTGATCATAATCTTTTTAACAATTTATAAAGTATAAGCTTAATTTAAAAAGACAAACAAATCACAGGATACCTAATATATGTATGTAGCTAACCCATAACAAAGTAAAATAAATATTAAGAATCACATATCATAATCCAGAGATTGTTCTAAACTAAATGTAGATAATTCTTTTGATTTTTTAACTTATAAGTTTCTATTGGCATTATAAAAAAAGATTTAGAAGCTTCAAAAGTTATGCTAAATCATACAATACCAATTTCTTAGTTGTCCATAAGGGTCCATTAGAATCACTAACGCTACAACTTAAATGTTGTTGACATATTTTCCTTTAGTGAAGCTTGTCCTTTTCTGAAGGGAGGAGGTATTTGGGATGCAATTTCCTGCATGCACCTAGGTGCCCATGGCCTTTATAACACATTAATAGCCATGTCATCATTAAAAAAATACATCATTAAGCAGAAGAAAACAAATTGACACAAATCCATGTTTTCTTGTGACAGCAAGCAGTTAGGAGCTCATTATCATTATCAATAACTTTTTTTGTTTATGGATAATTATCTTTTCATTTTTTTAAAAAAAAAATTATTGCTTATATTTTAATTTGTATGTGATCACATTATATTCTTTTGTGATAATCATTATCAGTTATCTTGTTTGTCACGTTCTGGTTGTTATCCAACCTTTATGATATTTTTTTAAAGAATGTTATCACTTCTGTTTTTTTTTTTTTTTTGTTTTTAAAAAAAACTCTTTTCACTTGTTAAAAGTATTTTTTTGGTTACTTTACATTTGTAAGTGGCTTGATTTTTTTTCCATCATCTATCTCTCCGTGTTTGGTTTGGGGTTGATAAGAGTATTTGGATATGAAAAATCACTTATAGTCTAGAATAAGCCAGGAGCATAGTCAAGAAAGTTGGAAGAGATTTGATTTGTAAATTTTTTTTATTAAGTTAATTTTTCATACTGTTAATTGTAAATCATTTTGTTTGTATTTATCTCTTAATTGAATATATTAATTATGATCAAGTTACATTTCATTGTTATCTTATTATTCTGTGCTTGCTAATTGGATTTTGATGGGTCATTTGTTCCTGTGGATTTGTTTATTTATTCTAGTGATCTTTGTTCATTTATGTTGTTCATTTTGCAGTTAATGCTTTCTTCATTTTCTATTGTGTTATTGTTTATTGTTGGTTGAGTTTTAATATTTGTGTATCGGTTTATGGTTGTTCATTTATGCTTGTAAGGTTGTTCACTTATTCATTCATGTCGTTTATTTTGCAAATAATGTTGTTTTTGGACAAGATATTATTATATTATATCCTTTGAACGTTGAGTTAGTTAGATCGATTGCATACTTCTAAGATAAAGCATTTGAGATGTACAATGATTATGTATTTAAGATCAGGTTTAGCATTGGTTATCATAAGATTCATAGGATAGCTCAAAATCAGAATTTGACAATGCGTCAATTATGTTGTTGGAATGAAGGTTGGAAACAAAATAAAGGCCACCAATGCAAGGACTATACAAATCTTCATGTTCAGACTGAGTGCAAAGCAATGAGCCAATTTAATATAGACCTAGATGGAAAATAGATTGTCACTAAGCATGTAGCCGAGCATAACCATTCCCTGTGTAGTACTGGTGAGCACCATCTTCTCATCAAAAAGTCTCAATTGAAGACCTTTTGCTTATTAAAGAGCTTAAGGGCATAGGAGTCCAGTGGCTGATTCATTCCATGTCTTGATAAAACAGGTTGGTGCAACTCTTTTTGTGGGGTTTCAGTTGCAGGATTTGTATAATAGGCTTGGAGAGTACGATAAAAAGTCCTTTGATGGCAGTGATGCAAATTCACTTATTAAGATGTTCAAGAAGCGATTCAAGAATAAGAATGACTTTTATTATGATTTTAAGGTCGATGAAAATGGTTGTTTGGTTAGTTTTGTTTTGGTGTGAAAAGCATATGCTAGGGGATTATAAGCAATACGGTGATATGTTGTTTTAGACACAACTTATCGTACAAATAAGGATGAAATGATTTGTGTTCCATTTGTTGGCATGAACCATTATTCCAATAATGTCATGTTCGGTGGTGGTTTTATTATGAATTAGAGAATTGAGTTGTTTGAATGGTTGTTTCGAATTTTTTTAAATCTATGGGTGGTAAATATCCAAATGCTATTATGACTTATCTAACTTTTTCTTTGGCTGTCATGATTGATTTAAGTTTCCCTGGTGTTCGGCACAGACTTTGTTGTTTTCATATCATTGAAATTCGAAAAAGTATGTTGGAGCAATGAGGGAAAAAGAAGGTTTTACAAAGTTATTTAATAAACTTTTGATGGAGACTACGATACGGAGCTTGAATTTGAACATTTTTGGAAAAGGTAATTGCTATTTATTATTGCTTTATCACTTGTATTTGTTTGAATATTTTTGGTATGTTTATTTTTGGCTGTTCTATTATTTTGACGTTTCTTCATTAGGCTTGATTTGTTTTCTTCACTAAAACTTATGTTGTTGTTTACTAGGTTTTCTATTAATCACTTATTACTTTAATATTTCATTTAATGACTTATTGTTATTCATTGGTTCATGGGATGATGTTCGTTTGTATTGTTTATATTGTTCATTTGGTTTGATGATGTCTTATTCATCAGAACCTATGGTGTTACATATATTTTTTTGTTATTTTTTGAATGGATTATTTATGTACATTGTTTCCTATATTGTTATTCAATGGTATTGGTATTTTTCTTAATGTTTTTAACAATTATTTATTAATTAATTTTTTAGAATGGTTGCAAAGTATGATTGTGCAGCCAATTGCTATCTTAACAATATTTATTCATTGAGGGAAAAGTTGTGCCCTACTTTTTAAATACGAACATTTCAGGGGGGCCATTATCTTTATAAAGGAGTTAAAGAACAAACAATTCAATAAAAAGACGATTGCGTGCAATTGCTAACTTATGTGACTTCTACAATATATTCTATGGTGTTACATCAGAGTGAAGGGACAAGCAAAATGGTGAATGTCACAAATGTTCCTAGGGTAATGTGGAGATAGCCTTTCCATCGACAAGTTTGCTGAAACATGCTAGATCTATTTACACTATTTAAGCTTATCACTTGTTTGAGAAAGAGTTTGTTAAGGGGGCTTTGTAAAATCAGCATGAATTCTATAGTGACACATCTTACAAGGTTTTTCATGCGTGAAGTGTAAGTTGTTTGGAATAATCTTAGGGTCCAGGATTAGATGAATATGCTTTTAAGCATATTGTTGTTTTGAACATAGAGAGAGGCTTCATTTATTGCACTTACCAAAAATTCATTGAGGTTAGGCTCTTATGTTCACATTATTTGCGCATTATGCATACTTGTTGTATCCAAAAAGTCTCGGATAGGTACATTATAAAGAGATGCAGCAAGGACGTTAAAGAAATTTAAAGCAATGAATTTACTATTAAAGATGGTATGAAAGTACGACGTGTTCTTTTGTTTGGAGAATGGAATGGGGTAGAAAAATGAATGCACTGCTAACTGCTAGCAAGATGAATAGAGAGGCAAGACTCTTATGTGAGAAGTACTAAGGATCAAGTGGTGTTCTTTGCCTTATGTTTGTAATGAACGATTTTATCATTAGTTTCTCACAACAACTCCCTTACTTATGAACAATGGTACACATGGATGTGTCTTTGTGGCCTTTTGAACTTTATTCTAGAATGGTGCTCCTTTGTGCAAGAATGTACCTTACACTGGCCAGGTTCTCAAGGCAATGTTATGCCTACATTGAACTTGTTATCCAATTCCAATCCAAACAATCAAAGTTCTTGTTAAGTGAGTTGAGCTAGTTATATGGTAATATTTGGAATTACTAACTCTTCTAGATATAATGTTTTTGCTCTTCAATTTTCTTTTTATGTTGTAAAGTACAATTGCTTTAGTTGCTATTGTCCCCCATTGTATTTTGATCTAATGCATGAGGTTTGGTACTGATGATTTTCAATCATTTATTGGTCAAACACCAATCAACGAAGCATGTAATCAGTCTTGTAATAAGCCTGCATGATTGGTTGATAAATATTTGTCATAACTTGATTGTAATAAAGTGTTTCCTAGACTAGATCAATTTTATATGGTTAGTAAACAGTTTATGATGTCCAAAATCTTTATAGCTGAAAAGGCAAGTTTAGACAATTTTTTTAGCTTGGATTGTATGGACTAAAGCAAAATGTCTCTCTAAACTTTATCTGCCCTATTTCTGTGGAGCATTAAGAAGTCTACAGTTTTTAGATCTAATCGGAACTAGTTTCTTTGCAATTTTGCAATTCAAAGTAAGGTTGCTATATCAGACCCTCCCACCACCCCGGTAGGTGGTGGGATTTTGGTGGCATTGGATTTGGTTTTGGTAAACAGTTTATGCTTTACATATTTAGTTGAAGTACATTGATATTTTTTTATGAATTCTATTGTTAGAAATATTAGTACATCTTGGAAAATATATGTCATCATATATGACTGGATTTATAATCACTACAAGAAAATTGATTTTTTGTAGCAATTCATTTGTAGCAATTTTATATTTGCTACAATAATCTAAAAGTAGTAAAATAATTGCAGCATATTTAATATTGACACAAAAGGTTGAGTGCATTGTTGCAATTATACAAAATTGCCACAAAATGCATTAACCTTTTCTACAAAAGATGGGCCAGGTTTAGAGCGAAATTTTCATCCATCAAAAAGAATTCCTAACTTCCTTATTACTATATTTTTATTATGAAAAATATTTCCCTCCCTATCAGATAAAACCTGTTTACACATGGAAAAAAAAGGAAAAGAAAGAGATTAAAGAGCAGGCAAATGTAACTCTGTGCTCCCAGTGCCCCTATTTTCCTTTTTGCATGTCCTTAATCAAAAAATGCAGATTGAAGAAACCACCCATCCCAATTATACAAATTCAACTCGATTTAGGCCCCCTGAGTTAGGCGATTGTAGAATTCATCTGTATAATTCATCCATTCATCCTTCCTGAATTACAATTTTCTTTCTACAAATTCATCTCTCAGCCCTTCATCGTGGCTTCTTGAATTACAAGCAAGAACTAAATAACCTCCATGATTTGGTGTGCCCAATATGTGTAATCTTTGACCTTATTTTCCAATCCCTATCAAAATTCCCAATTGCATTAAGCTAAATCAGTAATTCGCACTGTAAATCAATTGTCTAACTAGGACATAAGGTCTTTGTCGTTAGGGTAAAGGTGATAGTGTTATCATCCAGAACTGCTATATTTCAGTTAAGAAAACCACTATTTTATTCCCTTTCTATTTCATTGCTAAATGAGTGCTTTTAAAATCAATATCAGTTCTTAGTGCATTGCATGATTCAATTGCATTGGGTAATCCTGGTACTAATAACTAATCATCTAGCTTGGGATTTGGTAAACTATGCACTTGTAATTTTTGAGATTATCTTATGAGCAATTTTGCAATGGAGGTTTTCTATCAATGACTACTGTTGTGTTCCTGATAGTACTGTTCTGTCAATGGAAGTTCTATGCATGCATCAAAGTTGAATATGTTTTAATTCCCTTATCTTTGAGATATAATTCGTTGTTGTTCCTTCATTGTTGACATTAAATGAATGGTAGTTTCCAATAATGGCATAAATTTATCAACTTCAATCCCTGTCCAAATTGTAGGCCGCTTCGAATAATACCATAACAGAACGTAGCCCAATACCTTACAACTAGAATGGATAATATGTATGTGTATATATAGTAAATAACAAATAAATACAGTACTCTAATATTTGGCTAGAATATCAAAAAAGTATGTTTCATAAGAAAGAATGCGAACCTGTGACACACACAAACAGAGATAGGCTTGCATACTTGTCTGAAATTATGCCAACATATTGCAATTAGTCAACTAGGTAGGCTAAGGTAGAAGTGGAATTTAGAAATATACATAGGTGCATATATACCACACAAAGATCCCAAACCAAGCCAAAAATATACATAAACACATACAACCAAAAGATAAAAGAGAGCGCTCCTGCATGAAGCAATCATGAAGGTAAGAAGACGACATAAAATAGGACCATTAACTATTGTTTGTGTCAACTATCAAAAGTGTATCAACCATAGTTTCATTGTTGTTCTTTCAATTTGTGTCAAAAGACCAAAAGCGCATGAAATTATGCCTAATTACTGTTTCTAGGAACAAACTATTACATGATTCATACTTTTTATCTCCTCATAACAGCTTGTGATGGAAACTGGTACTTTGACATGAGTATGAGCACTTAGAAATTCATTGTGTGCCCAAATAAGCAAAACATTATAACTATAAACTTGGGAAGTGTTAGAATAGTGATAGTTATGTAGTCCTGTTTTGAGGCTTAGGTGTTCTCATAGTCGAATTTGGCCACACATTTTTTAGGTTTATCAATATGTAATTTATTCCTTTTTTTAAGGTTTTGACATTACATACGCTTCTTTTTTTATTTAGTTTCGCATGGCTTATGATTGTATACAACGTGCTTTGCTATACATGTTTGATGGGTGAAACTAATATTTGATTCTAAAATCCTATTCTTTGAAGTGTTGCCCACAATTTAAATTTTCAGTGCATTAATTTCCTTTTATATAGGTGAGTAACCAACTTATATCTTGAGGTGCAAGATGAATAGAGATCGAGGTTGGATGAATTAGAAGACTTATAAACGTAGGTAAAAGACAGAATGCATCAAAGGGGTCAATAAATTTCTTGACTTTGCATTTTCTAATGTGGCTAAGGATAGGAAAATTTGATGTCCTTATGTCAACTATGACAATTATAATCATAAAAATAGAAGAATAGTTTTGCTTCATTTAATGAATGATGGAATCTTAAGAAACCACAAACCATGGGAATTTCATAAGGGAAAATGTGGTGTTGAAGGGCGTAATCATGAAAGTGATGAGGATAACAATGATGCAGCAGGGTCTATTAATCCAATAGAGTAGTCGAGGATGATGTAGATGAAACTTTTTCCATGGTACATGACATGACAAATGCTAGAGCTTCTAATATAATGGCTGAATTTGAAAGGTTAGGTGGTCCTAGTATTAGTGAGGCACCTGAACTGCTTGCGAGATTTGGTAGGTTAGTTATAGATGCTGAGAAAGAGCTATTTCCTAGTTGTGAGAAATTTTCTAAGTTAGAGTTTATGGTGCATCTTCTTCATATAAAGTGCCTTTATGGTTAGAGTGATAAATCGCTTACAATGATACTTGAGCTTTTGAAAAAAGCATTTATTTTGATGATACTTTTCCAAAGAATGCTTATGAAGCCAAAAAATACACTCAGGAGTTGGGATTGAGTTATGTAGATTGAGGCTTGTCAGAATGATTGCATACTTTATTAGGAGTATGAAAATGCAGAAAAATGTCCTAAATGTGCTCATCCTTGGTCGAAGGATAAGACGGAGGAGGGTGAGGATAGTGATAAAAGGGGAGGAATGCTCCCTACAAGGTATCACGTTATTTTTCTATTATATCAAGGTTTCAAAGATTATTTATATCTACCAAAATAGCATCTCACATGCAATGGGCACAAGAATAAATGTCCAGATGATGGGATTTTAAGGCATCCAGTAGATGCAAAGGCTTGGAAGTCGTTTGATGAATCTTTTCCAAATTTTGCTAAAGATGCTCGTAATATGAGACTAGGTGTATGTAGTGATGACTTTACCCCATATGCAAACATAAACTCAACTTATAACATTTGGCCTGTGTTTTTGGTTCCTTATAACTTACCGTCTTGGATGTGCATTAAAAAGCCATAGACAATGTTAAATATGATCATTCTTGGGAAAACTGCTTCTGTGACTGATATTAATGTATACTTATAACCATTGATTGATGAGCTTAAATTGTTATGGGATGTTGGTGTAAATACTCATGATGCTTTCAAAGCTAAATATTTTACGTTCATGCCACTCTGTTGTGGACAATCAACAATTTTCCTGCCTATGGTAATCTCTCTAGGTGGAGTATCAAAGGATGTATAGCTTGTCCTGTTTGTAATAAAGATATATAGTCGAGATAGTTGCCTCATTGGATCAAACAATGTTATAAGGTTTTTGGAGCTTGTTCGTAGTTGGAGGTACGACAAGAAATCTTTTGATGGCACATTGGAAATGGATCCTCCTCCTAAGTATCTATCGGGAGAGGAAGTCGTTGATTAAATTAGCAAGTTTGAAAATATCAAGTTTGGGAAGGTTGATGGAAAGTAGAAGAGGACAAAACCAAAGTCAGTCTACAATTGAGAAAATAAAAGTGTCTTCTTTGAATAACCATATTAGAGCAAAAATTTAGTGTACCATAATTTATATGTTATGCATATTGAGAAGAATATTTGCGAATGCATATTGGGTACGGTTATGAATATATAGGAAAAATAAAGGATAACTTGAAATCTCGCTTGGATTTGATTGAAATGGGAATTAGAAAGAGCTTGTACCCTAAGAAGGTTGGTGACAAATATGAAATTCCTAAAGTAACAGTTCAGTTAAGTTTGAATGAAAGAAATGATGTTTGTAGATTTTTAGCTGACTTAAAAGTGTTGGATGGATACTCATCGAACATAGGTCGATGTATAAATGTTAGTGAGGGAAAATAGCACGGACATTAAAGAGTCATGATTGTCATGTTTTATGCAAGATTTACTAGCACCAGGCCTTCATAGGAAATTAGACAAAGATGTGTACGATGCTCTAGTAGAGTTATCCTTATTCTTCAAACAGTTATGCTCAAAGGCATTGAAGGTAAAATTATTGGAGAGATTGGAGGAGAGCATTGCTATTAAATTAGTCTTGTCTTTGTTCCCCCCTTTTTGGACATTATGGTACACTTGACTGCTTATTTAGCTACCGAAGCTAAACTTTCTGGAACTATTCAATATCGCTGGATGTACCCATTTGAAAGGTAAAGATATTTTTATTTCTTTTGATTTTGATGAAAGAAATTATTGTCTGGGATTATATAGGGTATGCATGACAAATCTGACTAGTAGTTAGGCTCACGCACACTTTAAAAGAATTTGTGCATAAGAAAGCTTGCACTGAAGGGTCAATCGCAGAAGTACATATATCACAAATGAGTGTTTAACGTTTTTTTCAGGGTATTTGCATAGAGTAGCGACTAGGTTTAATTGTCTTGAAAGGAATGAAGGCTAAAGAGATAGCCAACATCAAGGACCGTCGGTTTTCATGAAGTCGAGAAATCCATTAGTTCAGGAAAATATCAAAGTCCTTTCCTATGTTGACTGTAATTGTGCTCATCTTTATGTGCTAAGAAATTGCATGGAAGTATAACCTTTTATTGAGTAAGAAATGTATCATGTGAATAGATATTCTCACTTTTTCTAATATTCGCTCTTAAAAATATTAATTATGTTTCTACATTTAAGGAATATGAAAGTATTGATGCATCCTATAGATGTATTTTAACCAATGGTTCGAAGATCGAGTAAGTAAATATGATAACTGTTCATGTAACTTACATAACTAACTGGCCTGGATGTTAACCTTTTGTTTTGTTTTTGGTTAGATTACCCAATTGTCGAAACAGGGTGATGAAAGAGCAAATTATGAACTATTGCCTTTGGCACAGTATCCTATGAAGAGAGTCCTTTGTTATGATGGATATTGTGTAAATGGATATAGACTTCATACAAAAGCACAAGCGAAAAATCTTAGCACCCAAAATTGTGGTGTTGTGGTAAAAGATGATGTGCACAATAAAGAAAAAGACTATTTTGGTATCTTGCAAGAGCATATTGAATTGGAATATGATAGTAAGTATAAAGTTGTTCTATTCAAGTGTGACTAGTTTAATTGTATATACTGACAACATAGGAGTCAAAAGAGAGAATATGGCATTACTTCAGTCTATGTGAAACGTTTTTTAAAAATGAATGAGCCATTTGTTTTAACTTCTTAAGTTGAGCAAGTATACTATGTGAGAGATCACATGCATCAAAATTGGCAAGTGATTATGGAAAAAAATCCTCGTAATTTCTGTGACGTTCTTTCTAAAGATAAAGATGAAGAAGTTAGATCAATTATGGATGGTGCTGATCCAGTTGGATAAGCATATATCCCACTAGCAAATGATGGTAGAACTTATTTGGTCAGGGGTGATGTAAACCTAGATGTGGTAGATGCTCCTATTGTGACACAAGAGCTGCAGCGGCATAACAAGAAGGACAAAATGATAGGAGTGAATCTGAGTCAAGTGATAATGATGGCATGTTACTATTTGCTGATAAATCTGACAATGAGTTCAAATAAACTTGTCAGGCACTAATACTAGTAGTATTATTCAACCTTTCTTTAGTAGCAGAGACTTGTCCAGTAACTATTTGTGTATTAGTTTTAGTCACTATTTTTCTATATTCTAAATATGATATTTATTTTCTTTTAGATCTTGGTAACACGAGTATTATTTTTACCATTAGTATGGCATAATTGCCGTTCAAAAATACAGTTTTATTGCATCTTAGACATACACAATGGTATGTTTGGAAGCATTTCTTATCTATCCATTTAGTTGCCAGATATTTATCATTGCTTTACTAAGGTTAAGTGCAATTTTATTAAAGTTTAATTTTTTGGTTCTTAATTTTTTCTTACACTTTGCGATTGTATTGTGATTATAGGGCAACTATGCATATCACTCTTGAGAACTTCTTAAATACGACAAGACCTAAAAGGATCTCAAGTGCATAAGTTGATGTTTCTCGCAAGGACAATATCAATGAATATAAAAGGCAACAGGAGTTGAATATTCATCAAAATAATCAGAAACTTCAGGAACTTGGAATACGAAGGATGATACAACCAACGAGAAGAACTAATGGAAGTATCCAACTGCATGGTGAGCAAAATTGTGAGGAAGACGATGAGTACTATCCGACAAAAGATGAAAGAGCATAGGCAGAATGTGATGATGTTCCTTTTAACACTCAAAGAACTAGAGTGTCTAAACTTCATCCAAAAGACAGGTTACGAGGGTAAGATTAGGTAATTCAATAGTGTGTGTAGTGGAGACAAATCATAGCTATTTATGCCATTTTAATAGTGTGTGTTCATTCTGATATTCTCTATAAATTATCTATATTAGATGACATGAGCACACCAACAAGATCAAGTTCTGGATATGATAATCAAGTGATGTTTTCTTCGGGTAAATTGTTAAATATAGGTTAGATATGACATGTTTATTTGTTTATGTAATAAAATATTATTTCACCTCTTTAATTTTGTATGATACGTGAAAGAGTGCATGCTAAATTAAATGATTTCCATGGAAATCAAGGTAGTAATTTGCACATATCTATATTAGATGGCCAAGGGCCAAAGACAAGATCATCTTATTCACATCGGAAAAATTATCTGAATTACTCCGATGATAGAGGTGAGGAAGAAATCTCTCTATGTTTCGCACATGCCTATATATTCTTTGATCTTATTTATTTATGTAATCTTGGAGTTTGAATCGCAAACTTAGGTATGATTATGGACTGCATTACAAACCACAATACTGAGGATGACAACCAAATTAACTCATCTAAGCATAGAGATTTGTCATGTTTTTATCTACAGCAATATACACAGTCTTGTTTTCCTTATATTGAAATCCCACCAGAGCTTATGCATCTTATCAGTTACAATAGCACTAAATTCATTAGTGATGCTAGCTTCTTGATGAAACAATGCATGTCATTGGAAGTTCAAAAATAGGGTCATACACATGCAGATAAGAAAAGAAAATTCTTCATGAAGCTGAAGGTTTTCACCCTAAGTCTAACTGTATCCATCGTTAACCCTGTTTCCTTTTTTTGTCATTAATATTTTGTACTGTATATGTAGGATATGTTCAAATTTCCTGAAGGTTCTCATGTGGAAAGCGTAATTGAGCACCATTGCAAGGTTTGGTATAAGAAATGACGCTATGGCTTAAAGCAAAAAACATACAATGACTATGCCACTGTAGTTGGTAGCTAGGCAAATCCACCCAGGAAGTTGATCCCGACCAATGGAAATGGTTAGTAAATTATTAGGACAGTGAGAAGTTCAGGGCAAGTTAAAAGTTCCCTTTTTTACTGCCTTACAAATTATTGGGTCATGTTTTATTATTTTTTTCTAAACATATACCAACTATGATGGTTTACTTACTTTTTCTATTTATGTTGGTAATCATAGCACCAAAGTGAGATAAATACTAAAACTAAACAATTTTAGACAATGTTAGCAAAAGTTAGGATCAAATCAATTGCCAGTACTTTCTATGAGATGGTAATTAATGTTTGTCGTTATTTGATGCTAGTACTATTGAATATTAATTGTGTTTGTAGCTTAACATAGGACTTTTCCTAAATGAATTCAGTTGTGGAAACCAATGGCTGCGTATAACGACTTGAATGCAGAGTCTCAACTAAAAATTGAAGAGGAAGAACCATATTATTTACAATTGTGGAAGATTAAAAGAAAGAAGAAAGATTGGACTTGGTCAAATGAGCATGCAGAGCATGCACACAAGGATCTTCAAGAATTACATCAAAAATAACTATTTGAGGATGAAGTGGACAACCTCATTCCTTAAGAGGCCTTCAGTCACATCCTAGAACATCATAAAGGATCACATCACCAAAGGGCCATAGGTCAAGGGGTATTATCGTTTTATTATCAAAAGAAGGCCATATCTAAAATTGATATCCAAGAGAGGATTGACACTGATGTTAATAGCGAGTTTCTCAAATTCATGAGTCTTATGAAGCTCATCTTCGTGGTTTAGAGGAAAGACTACGTCCTTCAAATGCACAAGCTAGTGTTAACAACATGATAGACATTCTTAGTTTTTTGGAAACTAATCATTGTAATTTAAATATAACTAATTTAGTTTATCACCTTTACATATGTGCAATCAAGTGGATCATCCCAACATCTTTATTTTTCTTCAGTGGAGCGTAGTCCTAGTGGACAAAACTAGAGGTATGTTAGAGTTTTGAATTGGTATGAAATTAGTGGTATCTTAATATTGATTTGGATTAGCATTAGCCTGGTTTGGTTTGAGTTAAAATGGTGCACCCTTTGTGAGGGTTTGTCTATTTTGGTTTGAGTTAAAATGGTGCATGCTTTGTGAGGGTTTTTTTGATTTGGTTTGGATTGAAATGGTAATCCCTTTTTGGAGGTTTATCTGATTTGGTTTGTGTTGAAATGGTGCCTTAGAAAATACTTACGGTGTTTTTAGGGATTTGTTTGACTTGGTTTGCGTTGAAAGTTTGTGAAGCCATTGCTATTTGATTTCAATGGTGGACTTTTGTGGTTGGATCACAAAAACGCAAAACATGCACTACTATTTTGATGCTCGGAATAGGTTGGCTGACTTACTTAAGCTGTCTAACCTGCACAGGTTGGCCACTTGCATAGTACATGTTTTGCACCTGCACTTTACAGGCTACACCTGCTTGCATAAATAGCCTGACCTATATAGTACATGTTGCACTTGTACAGCAGGTTGCACCTAGGCTGTACAGGTTGCTGCACTATACTGGTGGGCTGCACCTGCACAAACAACACCTGTACTATACATGCTGCACATGTACTGTGCAGGTTGCACTTGCGCTATGTGGGCTGCACCTATTGTGCAGGCTGCACAAGTAGTTCTATCCAGCCAACATGTATAACACGTATCACGTACGTGTCGTGTATGTTCTTCGCACTGGTATTAACCCAATCCCTAAATGTTGTCAATTTTCTGATTATTTAAATAACACATCAAGCGTTATAGTGTATTGGCAGTTAGAGTGTCTATCCATTTTCATATTTGTTTGAGAATCACATCAATGTATATTGTCATATTTTTTATATGCAAATATAAACCGGTGCTAATGCTTATTTCTTTATTTACTTGGTCTTTCACATAGACATCGCAATCAAAGAATGATGTTAGACAAGCATACGGGGTGAAGAGGACAAGATGTTGGTCATAAAGGTCTCATTTAATATTTCTGTTTGCTTTCTTAGTTTGTTAGCACAATTTACATTTCTCAAATTTGAGTACTTATGGAATTATTCAATTTTTTATTTATTAGAAATTCTAAACAAAATATACTTATGAAGAATAATACTATGTGATTCCACTTCTTATATATGAAATGAATTGTCATTTTTCTAGTTCTGTCTTTGGCTTCCTTTATTTATTTTCATTTATTGAGTATACTTATGTATAATATTTAACTGCATTACCAATTGCAAAAGTTAATTATACTATAACATTACCAATTACAAAATTTAATTATATCATATATGCATAAAATTTAAAATGCAATTCAAAATGCACAAAAGTGTATAATAGAATAATTATACATGGGTAGTGGCATAATAGGATTTGTCACTAAATGTATTCAAATTAGACACCAAAATGCAAATCTGTAGCTAACCATATTGCCACAAATATCATGTTTTTTGTAGCAAATATATTTTTGTAGCAATGTTTAACTTGCTACAAAGTATGAGCTATTGTAGCAATTTGGTAATTGTGGCATATTAAATTTTACCACAAAAGCTTTATATTTAGTGACAAATGACAATTTGCCACAATAGCCTTTTGTAACGCATTATCAATGGCAACTTTATAGCATATTCCCAAATTGCCACAAAAGGTTATTGTAGCAATATTTGAGCATATTGTGGCAAAACCAAATGCTACAAAAACTAGATTTTCTTGTACTGAATGAAAAGGGTGTATGTGTTTTGATAACATAACTTTAATGAACAATATTAACTTTGTCCGTGAACAACATCTCAAGAGAAAATGAGAAATAAAAAAATGGCAAATGAAGAAGTTTTGTTGTCTCTTGTAACAAATATTTAATTCTCAAGGTTTGTGAACTTTAATAAAGATATAGTTTTATGATATAGTGAACAATAATGAAATGGTAAATAACAAAGTAGTATTTCTTATTCTAGATATCCTTTTTAAAGTGCTTAGTGCTAGGGATTAGAATTTTTAAGTCAAGGTTTAGGGTTTAGAGTTTAGAGTTTTTGAGTTAGGGTTTATGGGGTTTACGATTTATGGTTTAGGGTTTGGTGTTTATGGTTTATGGCCGTCAATTTTAAGGCTTTTAAGATTTAGGGTTACAGTTTAGGGTTTAGAGTTTAGCACTTTTCAGTTAGGGTCAAGGGGTTAGGGTTCAAGGTTTAAGGTTTAGGGTTTAGGGATTTGGGTTTAGGGTTTAGGGTTCATAAACCTTCGTGTACAACATATCATGTCATAATGAACAATAATACGATGGTAAATAAAAAAACAATATTTCCTATTGTAAACATTACTTACTTTTTTAAGGGTTTTGTGTTTAGGGTTTCTTAACAAAGCCCCTCCAAAATTTAACTCAATATTTAAAAGCACCATCGCTGCCCTTCTAAAAAAATAATGGAGGTATGTGATGCTTAATGTATCATAATGAAGACATATTATCTAAACCATGTAAATCAATTGCTTAAAATTCTTTAACATATTGATCATAATCTTTTTGACAATTTTTAAAGTATACATTTAATTTAAAAAGCCAAACAAATCACATGATACCTAATATATATATGTGCAGCTAACCCATAACAAAGTAAAATAAATATTAAGAATCACATATCACAATCCAGTGATTGTTCCAAACTAAATGTAGATGATTCTTTGGATTTTATAGTTTATAAGATTCTATTGGCATTAAAAAAGAAAAATTTAGAAGCCTCAATGGTTACACTAAATCGTACAATATAATAACATACTAATTTCTTTTTTGTCAATAAGGTCCAGTACAATCACTAACCTTGCAAATTGAATGTTATTGACCTATTTTCCTTGAGTAAAGCTAGCCCTTTTCTTGAGGGAGGAGGTATTTGGGATGTAATTTCTTGTATATACCTAGGTGCCCATACCCCCTTATAACACATCAGCAGCCATGTCATCATTAAAAAAAATACATCATCAAAAAAAGAAAATAAATTGATAAAAATCCACGTTTTCATGTGACAACAAGCAATTAGGAGCCCATTATCACTATCAATAACTTTTTTTTGTTTATGGATAATTATTTTTCAACTTTTTAAGGAAAAATTCACACTTATCTTTTAATTTATAGGTAATCACGCTTTAATTTTTGCGATAATCATTATTAGTTATCTTGTTTGTCACATTGTGGTTGTTATTCAAGCTTTATGATTTTTTTTTTAAAGAACGTTATCACTATTGTTTTTGCTTTGGTAAAAAAATTTTTTAAAAAAAACTCTACTAGCTTGTTTAAAGTATTTTTTTTAGTTACTTTGCCTTTGTAAGTGGCTTATTTTTTTCATCATCTATCTAGCTGTGTTTGGTTTGGGGTTGATAAGAGCATTTGGAAATTGAAATTCACTTATAACTGAGAATGGTCGGTAACGTAGTTGAAAAAGTTAGAAGAGATTTGATTCATAAGTTTTTTTATTAATTTTATTTTTCATATTGTTAAATGTACTTCACTATTTTAGTGTTTATTTCTTAATTGAATATGATAATTATGATCAGGTCACATTTCATTGTTATTTTGTTATTTTGTGCTTGCTAATTGGATTACAGTGGGTCATTTGTTCCTGTGGATTTGTTTATCTATTCTTGTGATCTTGTTCATTTGTTCATTTGTGTTGTTCATTTTGCAGTTAATGCCTTGTCCATTTTATACTGTGTTGTTGTTCATTGTTGGCTGAGTTTTAATATTTGTATATTGGTTTATAGTTGTTCATTTATTCTTGTGACGTTGTTCATTTATGCTTGTGGGGTTGTTCATTTATTCATTCATGTCGTTCATTTTGCAAATAATGTTTTTTTTCTCGACAAGAAATTATTACATTAGATCCTTTGACAGTTGATTTGGTTGGATCGATTGCATACTCTCAAGATGAAGCATATGAGATTACAATGATGATGCATTTAAGACCGTTTAGTGTTCATTCTCATAAGATTTGGAGGAGAGTTTGAACTCAGAATTTGACAATGTATCAGTTATGTTGTTGGAAGGAAGGTTAGAAAAAAAAAAAAAAAACAAAGGACAACAATGTAAGAACTATACAAATGTTAATGTTTGGACAGGGTCCAAAGCAATGAGCAAATTTAATATTGACCTAGATGGAAAATGGATTGTCACTAAGCATGTAGTCGAGCATAACCACCTCTATGTAGTACTAATGAGTATCATCTTTTGCCTTCTTATCAAAAATCCTTAACTGAAGACCTTTTGTTTGTTAAAGAGCTTAGGGGTGCAGGAGTTTGAGTTGCTTATTCATTCTATGTCTTGATAAAACAAGCTGGTGGAGCTCCTTTTGTAGGTTTTCAGTTGAACGATTTGTATAATAGGCTTGGAGAGTATGATAAAAAGTCCTTTGATGGCAGTGATACAATTTCACTTATCGAGATGTTCAACAAACAATGATTTTTATTATGATTTTGAGGTCAATGAAGTAGTTGTTTGGTTAATCTTTCTTGGTGTCACAAGCAGGTGTTACAGGATTATATGCAATTCGATGATTTGGCGGTTTTGACATAACTTGTCATACAAATAAGTATAAAATGGTTTGTGCTCCATTTGTTTGCATGAACCATCATTCTAATAATGTCATGTTTGGTTGTCGTTTTATCATGAATGAGAGAATTGAGTAATTTGAATGGTTGTTTCGGACTTTCTTGAAATCTACGGGTGGTAAATTTCTATGTACTATTATGACTTATCAGGCTTTTTTTATGGCTACCTTGAAAGATTCAGTTTTTCCTAGCTTCACCATAGACTTTGTTGCTTTCATATCATTGAAAATTCGAAAAAATATGTTGGAGTACTAAGGGCAAAAGAAGGTTTTACAATGTTATTTAATAAATTTTTGGTGGAGACTATGATACAGCGCCTAAATTTGATCATTTTTGAAAAAAGTAATTGCTTTTTATTATTTTTTTATGACTCATATTTGTTTGAATATTTTTGGCATGTTTATTTTGGCATTTCTATTATTTTGACCTTTGTTTATTAGGTTTTATATGTTTTGTTCACTAAAATTTATGTTGTTGTTTACTAGGTTTTCTATTAATCAGTTATTACTTTAATATTTTATTTAATAACTTATTGTAATTCATTGGTTCATGAGACAATGTTCATTTGTATTATTTGTATTGTTCATTTGGTTTCATGATTTCTTGTTGATCGGAACCTATGGCGTTATACTTTTTTTTTAGTTATTTTCTAAATGGAGTATCTAGATACATTGTTTCCTATACTGTTATTGTTTCCTATATTGTTATTCAATGGCATTGGTATTTTTGTCAATGTTTTTAACAATCATTCTTTTAGAATGGTTGCAAGGTATGATTGTGGAGCCAATTGCTATCTTAACAATCTTTATTCATTAAGGGAAAAGTTGTGCCCTGCTTTTAAAACAAGAACTTTTTAGGCGGGTTTTATCTTCATAAAAGAGTCATAGCACAAATAACTCAATAAAAAGGCAGTTGCGTGCAACTACTAACTTATGGACTTCTATAATATATTCTGTGGTGTTATGTCAGAATATAGGGACAAGGAAACTGGTGAAAGTCACAATTGTTCCAACGTAATGTAGAGATAGTCTTTCCGTCAGTAAGTTTGTTGAAACATGCTAGGTCGATTTACACTATTAAAGCTCATCGCTTCTTTGAGAAAGAGTTTGTTAAAGGCGCTTCGTATAATCAGCATGAATTGCATAGCGATACATCTAATAAGGTGTTTCGTGTGTCGAGTGTAAGTTCTATGGAATAATCTTAGGGTCTGGGACTATATGAATATGCTTTTGAGCATACTGTTATTTTGAACATAGAGAGGGGCTTTATTGATTGTACTTGCCAAAAATTCATCGAGCTTAGGCTTTTATGTTCACATTATTTGCGAGTTGTGAATACTTGTTTTATCCAAAAAGCCCTAGATACGTACATTATGAAGAGATGGAGCAAGAGCGTTAAAGAAAGTTAAAGCGATGAACTTATTGTTGAAGATGGTAAGAAAGAAAGTACGGCTTGTTCTTCTGTTTAAGGAATACAAATGGGTAGAAAAATGAATACGCTGCCGGCTGCTAGCCAAATGAATAGAGACATAGGACTCATATGTGAGGAGTACTTTTGGAAATTGAAGGCATTAGTTAACGTAGGAGTGAGGCCAGTTTATACGGAGGACAATGTTCAACAAGATGGTTTGAGTTCGACAAAGAGTGTTTTGAACCTTCTTGGATCTCACGAAAAAGGCTAATGGAACAAGAGATTAAAGAGTACCAATAAGAAGAAGTGCAATCAAGCAAAGGCAATAAAGAAGAACAAGTATTCAACACATAAAATCACAAGTTTTGAGGGATTGCTCAAGGTATGATAACTCCAATTATCTATGATAATGATTTTCCTTTTCAGTGAACATTGTTAATGCAAAATTTAAACAATGAATTATTATGTTGTGAATATTTTATCATAAGTAATTTTTCTTTTCGGTATTATTTTTGTGTGTAGGCAACTAATTTGAAAAAGAAGAAATCCACAAAGGTCATACTAGAAAGCATCAGAGGTTCTCAGGAATTATTCAAGGTATAATAATTTTAATAACGTACAACAAAGGACTATGTTTCTTAGCCAACACTTCTTAGTACAAGATTTGTATAATAGATTATTATGTTCTAACAGGTTACCACGAGTGATTTTATTTGTGGCATTGTTAATTTTTATAGCTAACTAATTTGGAAGGTTGAAGGTCCACAAAGCACCACAAAATGCAGATGCCATTTTGGTACAGGTTGATAAAGGAATTGTATTATTATTATATTTGTTTTTAATTCGATCCATGTTGTGAAGTTTTTTATATTGCTCAAACTTTGGAGTTGGTTGCAGAATTTTGCTTCGTATCCTATGAATATACCTCATTATAGATAAAGAAAGCCCTTAGCTAAAGATCCAAGTGGTATTCTTTTGCTCAAGTTAGTACTGAATGATTCTAGGTGTATTTATTCTTAATTTGATTTATGTTATGAGTTTATTTATATTGTTTGCTTTTTGGAGTTAGTTGTAGAATTTGACTCCATTTCCTATCAATATGCATTTTATAGATCAATGGAGTCATTAACTGAGGATCCAAGTGGTGCTCTTTTGCCTCAAGTTTGTAATGAATGATTTCACCATTAATTTTTAACAATAATTGCCTTAACTATGAAGAATGGTACACACTAATGTGCCTTTATGGCCTTTTGAACTTTATTCTAGAATGGTGCTTCTTCGTGTATGAATGTACGTTACGCTAACCAAGTTCTCAATGCAATGTCGTGCCTACATTGAACTTGTTGTCCAATTCCAATCTAATTGATCAAAGTCTTCGTTAAGTGAGTTAAGCTAGTTATATGGTAATATCTGGATTTACTAGTTATTCTTCTATTATAATGGTTTTTCTTTTCAATTTTCCTTTTATGTTGTAGAGTACAATTACTTTAGTTGATATGGGGAACTACAGGAGGTTTGGCACTGATGATTAGAAAATCATTTATTGGTCAAACACCAATCAACGGACTAAATAAGTATTATTCATAATTTGACTGTAATAAAGCGTTTCCTGGACTAGATAAGTTTGAAATGGTTGGTAAGCATTTTATGATGTCCAAAATCTGTATAGCTAAAATAGGCAAGTTTGGAATTTTTTAGCTTGGATTGTATGGACTAAAGCAGCTGGTAAACATTTTATGGTGTCCAAAATCTGTATAGCTAAAATAGGCAAGTTTGGAATTTTTTTTAGCTTGGATTGTATGCACTAAAGCAAAATGTCTCTCTAAACTTTCTCTACCATGTTTCTATGAAGCATTAGGAAGTGTACAGGTTTTACATCTAGGATGAATCAGAACTAGTCATTGTTAGAAATATTGGCATATCTTAGAAAATATATGTCGTAGTATATGATTGGATTTATAATGAAAGGGTGTATGTGTTTTTTTTATAACATAACTTTAGTGAACAATATCAACTTTGTCCATAAACAATGTCTCAAGAGAAAATGAGCAATAAAAAAGGGCAAATGAACAATGTCTCAAGAGAAAATGAGGAAAAAAAATGGCAAATGAACAAGTTATGTTACCTATTGGAACAAATATTTAATTCTCAGGGTTTGTGAACTTTAATAAAGAACGTTTTACGATATAGTGAACAATAACAAAATGATAAATGAACAAAGTAGTGTTTTTTATTCTAGACATCTTTTTTTAATGTGCTTAGCATTAGGGATTAGGATTTTTGAGTTAAGGTTTCGGGTTTAGAGCTTTTGAGTTAGGGTTTATAGAGTTTACGATTTAGGGTTTAAGGTTTGGTGTTTATAGCTGTGAATTTTAATGTTTTTAAGATTTAGGGTTAGGGTTTAGACTGTAGAGTTTAGGATTTTTGAGTTAGTGGTTAGGGGTTAGGTTCAGGGTTTAAGGTTTAGGGTTTACGGATTTGGGTTTAGGGTTTAGGTTTTACAGTTTAGGGGTTATGGATTAGGGTTTAGGTTTTAGGGTCTATAGACTTTCATGTACAACATATTATGTTACAGCGAACAATAATGTGATGGTAAATGAAAAAAATAGTATTTCTTATTGTAATGATTACTTACTTTTTCAAGGGTTTTGTGTTTAGGGTTCAGGGTTTTGGGTTTTGGGTTTAGGGTTTAGGGTTATGGTTTAGGGTTTGGGGTTTAGGGTTTGGGTTTATGGTTTAGGGTTGAGGGATTGGGTTTTGGGTTTAGGGTTTGTGAAGTTTCATGTACAACATTTTATAATATACTAAACAACAACATAATGGTAAATGAACAAAGTAGTATTTTTTTATTACAAATATTACTTACTTTTTAAGGGCTTAGTGTTTAGGGTTCAAGGTTTAAGGTTTGGAGTTTAGGGTTTGGGGTTTAGGGCTATGCGTCGGGGTTGGGGTTAGAGTTTAGGGTATACGGTTTGCAGTTTGGATTTTTGGTTTAGGGTTTAGGGTCCAGGGATAAAGGATTTGGGTTTAGGGTTTGTGAACTTTCATGTACAACATTTTATGATATAGTGAACAATAATATAATGATAAATGAAGAAAGTAATATTTCTTGTCATAATTATTACTTACTTTTTCAAGGGTGTAGTATTTAGGGCTCGAGGTTGAGGGTTTAGGGTTTAGGGTTAGGGTTGCAATTTAGGGTTTAAGGTTTTGAGATATACGGTTTTAGGGGTTAACGTTGTTTGGTAACAAAAAGACATAATTTTTGGTCAAAGAACAACTTTAAATAATACTAGCACTTAAACCCCTGCCATGCACGATTTGACATAAAATCTGGTAAAATCTTTTTAAAAATATTATAATAAATCTTACAGATAAAATTTTTAGAAAAAATAATATTACAATATCCGTAATTTATTTCCTTTTTTTCTCCATTGAAGTTGTTGAAAAGATATAATTCATTATGATGATTTTAAATAACATATTGTTTGAATTTTTATCATTAATAAATCTTAATAAATACTTTAGAAGGCATGTGTCACAACTACAGCATTCGAATTCACCTATACACAAATATATATATATATATATACACACACACACACACATACATATATATATGTGTATAAATACATATATATATATATAGACACACACACACACACACACACACACACACACACACACACACATACATACATACATACACATATACATACACACCACACACAATACATACATACATACACATATACATACATATATAAGATATATATATATATCTATATCATATATATATATATATATATATCTGATTTATATTTATACACATACAAACAAAATATATATAATATATATATATATATATATATATATATATATATATATATATATTATATATATATATATATATAATGATACATATATATATACATACATCACACACACACACACCACACCTATATAATATATATATTATATCTATATATATAGTATATATAATATATTATATCGTGTAATACATATATACATATACAAATATATACATACATACATACATACATATATATATTATTATATCTATCATATATATATATTATATATATATATATATACATATATATATATATCTCTCTATATATATATAAATTATATATATAGTATTAATATATATATATATATATATGTATGTATGTTATGTATATATTGTATAGGTATAGACATATGTATATATATATATACAAACATACATATATATATACATATATATATATATATATGTATATATTCTTATCTATATATATATAATATATGTATATGTATAGTATATATACATATATATGTATATACATGTATATATATGTATACAACAAACATGTATATATAGATATACATGTACATATATATATACACTATAATATACAGATATAGATATATTATATATATATATATATATATATATATATATATATATATATATATATTATATATGTATATATGGTAGGTCGTGGTATATGTATGTATATACAGAGGTACATATGTATATATACCCATATATACACAAACATACATATATATATAGAGATATAATAGATATATAGATATATAGATATATATATAGATAGTAAGATATAGATAGATATGGTATTGTATGTATGTATATATGTGTATATGTATATGTACATATATATATATATATACACAAAACATCACATATATTATATATATATATATATATATATATATATATATATATATATATATATATATATATATATATATATATATATATATATATATATATATATATATATATATATATATATATATATATATATGTACATGTATATAGATATAGGTGTATATATATCTATATATATATATATATATATATATATATATATATATATATATATATATATATATATATATGTATATAATAATATTATATGTTATGTATTATATGTGTGTATATATATATATATATATATATATATATATATACACCCACACACATAATAATACACACACATATATATAGATATATATATATATATATATATATATATATTATATATACGATATATATAGATATATTATATACCATATATGTATATGTATTATAATATACATATATATATATATACACACACACACCCCAGCACATATATATATATATGATACACACACACACCGTATGAGACACACACATATATATATATACACATATATATACAATTACTATTATATTTTAGTATATATTATATATATATATAGATATTTTATATATTCACGTACATATATATACATAAATATATATATGTATATGTATATATGATATGCTTGCTCTACAGTTGCCACTTATTATCATCAAGTTTGGAACCATAATATGTTTGCTCATTAGGGGCGAGGAAAAAAATTTGAAAT
>JAKOGI010001340.1:247500-256410 GCA_029747015.1 Carnegiea gigantea
AGAGTTCATGTTTAATGGGATTTATTAAACTACTTAAATTTTTAGTGTGATGGGTTGGGGTTAGTGAAAGCCAATTAATAGGACCAATGCATAATACACTAAATAGTGTTAAAGTGAAAATTAAGGCAACCTACGAGAGGATGCCTCTCGAGATCAAGGTAACATTACCTTGATATTTAGATAGGATAGTCTATCTAGGCTACACATGTTATTACTCGGGTACATAACATGGTAGATGGACGTATGCCAACTCATGTGTGTCATAGATTTGTAACCTATAAGGTGTTTGACAGAAGGCCATGAGACACTCTGATGGGTTCAATTGCCAAAATGTAAACCTTGTTAATGGTTATGTACATTGGAAATTAAGAAAATAATAGTTCTAAAAGGCTTGAAGTGGTTGGGAGCTAATTCATTTTAAACTATTTGGATTATTTCGCTCACCCCCCAAATGTTTGAAATGAATTCAAATTGTGTTTTACTATTAAGATACTCATTATTGAGGTCTATCTCACTATTCAATTTGTTTTATTTTTACGTACTAAAGTGTTGCATAGGAATGGCTTTTAGTGTGAGGTTCTGAAATCACTTATTATAGTCAGATTCTTACATCAGAAAGTTTAGTTTTTAATCAACTTGTAATCAGGGTTTGACTTATTATGTTTTAATTAGGTGACCTTTATGTTTTACCTGATATTTCTTTCTAGAAGTACAATAGTAATGCCTGAATAAGTGGTTTGCTCCATTGCTTAGGTTAATTATTAGAAATAATTAGAATCTCTGGGGCATTATAGAACGGTATCAAAGCTCTAGATCTGACCTAGTGCCTCTATTTGGATATTAGGTCCTAATGTAAATCTTAAAACTTATAAACATAAGTGATAATAAAATATAAGTGTGAGTATGGTACAGAATTTGCATGTATTTTACATATTTCATTTTGCATTTGTCATACTTCTACTAATGTCGCGTGTGTGACTTTAAGTGCTGATATGTGGTCAAAGTTTTTAAGAGTTATACCTTTTTTGTGTGTGTATGAAATGATAAGCTTGTAGTCACAATTGCAAATTATTATAAATTGCTAAGGTATGGAATAAACAAGTGACTTGAAATCCAAAGCTTAGGACACAATTCACAATTGAGTAAAAGGGATCTAGTGACTTCCTCATTGTGAGTGTTAATTAGGAGCATCTACCTGACCTTTGTAGCTTATGTTGGTTTATTTTTAGGCAATTTTGGGATTCGATGTGATCATTAATGTATTGTGCCAATGCATACTATCCTAAATAGGAAGCAACTCAAGTTGTACCAAAAGGAAGGAGGGATTATGATGATGTGTTGTGCAGACGAACTGTATAACAACCCTTGTATTCCTCAGATTTACTGCTCCACCTACCTTACCATTCTCAAAATCGTATACTTTCACTTTCATCATTTTTCTACCTCACTTGGATCACCCATTTGTAATTCTGTAATAGCTAATCTTTCACGGGGAGAACATTCACCTTTTTAATCCTTGATATCTTTATCATTCTAGTAAAATCATTTCCATTAAGCTTCATACATAAATTTTGCCCCGTATTTCTTTGAACTTTGTAATTTTGTGCTTTTACTACTATATTCATTGCATTTAATTTTGCAATCCCATGTGTTCACTTGACCCCCCAGGTTTATTTCACTAAACAACCTAGACTTGTTTTCTATTACCTATAAAGATTGTTTCCACTTGTATCACAAAGATTGTAAGTTCATGTTGTCATTTGCTTTCTTTTGTTTTTAGGATAAGTACAGATCTCGCATAAATTTGTTGATTTTTATACTTAATCTTAAATTTCCCTTGGCATTCGATAACTCTATTTCAGAATTATGCTTGCTTTGATAGCCTTGAATTGATATTGTCATTTAATACTCAAGATTCAAGTTCCATTTGCAATTACAAGTGCATTCAACAATCATGATTTTATTAGAATTATAGTTGTACTTGACATAAACTTAACTCAATGCGATCAACTAATGATCTCGTCCTTTCATCCTTGTGTGAAAATCTGATGGAGATCCCTCCATGCCCTTTGATTTAATGAATCAAATCAAGCTAGGTAATTTCATTTTGGTGATAAAAGGGTGAATAATTCATCCTTGTTTTGTTTAAGGACCTAAAACAGCAGGTCAGGTTTGTTTTCAGCAGCAAACCCGGTTTTGAGAGGTTAATTATGTCAAACCCTTTAAGGTTTAAGTCCAATATTTTGCATTGGGATTAAAGTTCAAGAAGTCAGCTTTGCAACAAAAAACGTTTCATCCCATTTGGACTTCATTTGCCCTCTCAAATTAGCTAATTAACCCAAGATATACAAACTGTCCAGCAGGGTCAGAATGTACCCGGTTTTGTTATATTTATTTCGTATGATATATTTTGGTTTAAGTCTTGTATTTTTACTTTTTTTGGGTCCCCAAGATGTTAGCTACGTGGTCCAAGTGATAAAATGAAGTTAAGTCAAGTGGAAGATGAAGAACCAGATCAATCTTCCAAACTGTGCAGACTAAGACCTGGTTCAGACCAGTCTGGCCATTTTGACGTTTTCATCAGGAAACTGAACTCCAAATTGAGTAATTCCACTTGGAGCTGTTAGAGGACTTCTCAAGCTTTCCAACCATGTGTGGCAACACAAGTTATGACCACGTTTGCAATAGAAAACGTGGCCTGCAAGTAGACCCTGCATCCTGCTAGCACACTCCAGCTTACAGCAGCAATTAGCTTTCCTTCTCCAAAGGGTTTCCTCCCTTCCCATGCTGAGGGGCACACGTCCCTAGCCTTCTAGGAGCTCAATGATCAGCTGCAAAAGGAGTTAGTCTTCAAAAGAGCAACCAATGGGAAGCAAAGGCAGCAAATTGTGTTCTTGCATGTGATTGGCCAGCCGTAAAGGGGTTCTTTCTTTACGGCTAACCAATGGGAGCTCAACAAAATCTCAGCATGTATTAAGCTTAGTTTAAGAGTAGATCGATGTATAATGAATATTAGTAATGTTTTACTTTATGTTTAAGATGTATTAGATTAGTTTAAGCAAGCTTGTAATCTAGTTTAGCATAAATCAGCTTGTGTTAGCTCCTAATACCTTTCCTAACTATTAAGAAAGGTAGAGGGGTGTGTGTGTCTGCTTGCTTGCTAGCTTAGCTCCATTTAAAGAGCTTGCATGCCCCTTGTATGAGAAGACAACCAGATTTGAATCAAAACCCAAGTTGAGAGCTTTGTGCTTTCGTGCTTTTGCACACTTAAACACTTCACTTGCTTATCTTAGTTTAGGCCGAACTAAGTGGTGTTCAAGTAAGTCTTAACTCTTAATTAGGTGGTGTTTCTGTATCCTAATTGAGGGTAAGGGCCCTAAACTCAAGATTGGTGGTGATATCTGTATCCATTCTATGAGTTTAGCCTATCCTATCCTGGTTTGATGCAGCCGGATTTAAGGTGAATTAAGGTGAGATTATTAACTTGAGTTTTGAGTTAGTAGTCTTTCACTTTGAAGCTCCTGTACATCCCCACATTCCCACACTATTCATACTCTCCATTCCATCCACAATCGCAGCCTAGACAATCCCAAAAAATTTAGCAAACATCCCCTCTTCAAGGCAACTCCAACCGTGCAAAGTGAGAAGACAAGTCACGGCCGGGCAGAATTTTGGCACGGCCATGCCGTGTCCATAGGCACGACCGTGCCACCTTCAAGCCTTCTTGTTTCACTTATTCACGTCGAGTACTTGGTGGGTTTTAGGTTGGTTTCATCCTTCCCTTGACAAATCCATCACAACCAGCATAATTCATCACATTTTCCTTGGTTTCCCTTGATTGTATCCTCCTGATGTATCTGAGGGTGGTAAGTGAACCAAATCAAACTCAAATAAACCCAAATAAGAATTGAACCAAAGTAAAGAGAAAATGGAAGGTTGATTGAGGTGGAATAATAGCAAAACAGAACAAAGGATAAACAAGACCTTGCACTTGAGATAATCCTTCGCGGAGCCACTCAAGGACTTGATCTTGGGCAAATCCTCTCGTCTTCACCAAGGAATAACTCCAATTGGAAAAGAAAAGAGAACCTAGAACACCACTTGAACTTGCCAAAATTCAAGATATAGAACTCGGGATTTGGAATACTTTTGAGAATCACACTCAAAGGTAATTGTATTTCACTTGGGAAAGCTTACAACTCTGAATTGAGAAACACTTCACACCCCCACTACATATAGGCAACAACAAGACAAGCAAAAGACACAAACTCCTAACAATTTAAAGCTAGAAAATTGAAAAGACTTAGGAAAAATAAAAAGACACAACTTAAAGGAATGGGGAAGGTTACAATGAACATTCTAGACTTCCTATCAGCTGAAGAAACCCATCCAAGTCGTGCATGATGTCAGCAAGGTGATGTCATGTAACCTATGTCTCTTCACTTGCCCAGCAATAACTCTATGCAGCAGCCTTCACTTCAACAGAGCATAACTCTCAGCACACACGTCCAAATAAGGTGATTTTAGGCTTGTTGGAAAGCCCTGGAAATCTATTTTTCAGAATGGGCTCATGTGCGCAATTTGTATAAGCAGATCAAAAGTTAAGGTCCGAACATTACACCTATATCAGAACTAGACTGGAGCAGGACATGTCTTCTTTGAGTAATATTTAGCCCAACCAAACGATGTCCAAATTAAACATAATTGGGCTTGTTTGAAAGCTGAGATCTTAAACTTCAAAACCATGTGGCCCCTCAAGTTGTGGGTCCACTTGAGCTAGTCCAAAAAACGAGCACAAAAAAAAAAAAATTACCTTCCGCAGGGATGAATCGGGCACCAATTCTTCCGGAAGGAATATGAGTTTTATCCAGATTTTCGCCACTAGCTTGACTTCTTCATGGTGTCTAAAGTCCTTGAACTCACATAATAAGGGAAAATATGAGAGTTCCCATGCACGCTCTTGTTTGACACTTTTCTTCTTGAAAGTTGACCTTAAATTAAAATGATGCATATGGGAATATGCATCATACTCCCCGGGTGGTTTTGAGTTTGTCCTCAAGCTCAAAGGGTTAGCAAGCCTCTCAAGAAAGGGGTCACGCTCACAATATGGGAGCTTTTGGGGAAGGAGGTCACAGGGTATCACCTCTAGAGAGATATAGAAGAGGGTGAGGGGAGGATGATAAAATGGGTCATACCTGGTGAGGAGAAGAGGCGGAAGTGAGAAATCTTCTTTGGGGGCAAAGGTTTGGGAAGGATGAATGAGGGTTAAGGCTTCTCGGTCCTTTTGTGGTTTGAGGGGTTGGGAAGGTTGAATGGGGGTTAAGGTGAATTCTTCTTGGGTCAAGAGTTGCTCAATTTCTTCAATAACCCCACATGCCTCCAACTCGGGTGCTTGGAGTTCGGTAGGGCGTACTTCTTGAATCAGGAGTTGTTCAAACTCTTCAGCAACCCTACATGGCTTCATCACTTCAAGGTCTTTAACTACATGCTCTTCAATTCTTGGGGGTATGCTCAAATTCACCTCATTATCTTCTTGGCACCCTTCTTGGGTGAAGGATTGCTCAATTTCTTGCACAATCTCTTCTTGCTTCAACTCGGATCTTTTGGCCTCAAGTTCAAAGGTCTCTTCATCACCACAGTCACCAAAAACAAGAGGTAGGTCAACTAGGCCCGACCCTTTTCCTCCAAGGATCTCTTCATCTTTGTTGGAGTTAAATTTCTCCAAATAAAATAAGGAAGTAGAGCTAGAGTTACAAGCACTCATTGGACTTCCTTTGTTGAAATGAAGGTTTTTAGAAGAGGAATTAAAGCCGTTTACCTCAAAGGAAACAAATGGATGCTTGTGTAAGTAAGAGGCTGGAGCGAAAGTATCCATTAATTTACCTCTTAACTTAACCCATGTTGTGATCTTACTTTTTCCTCTCTTCTTCCTGTTATACTTGTACTTTTCCCACCATTCAAGCGCATGGCCTCGGAGCTTCTTGATAACCACCTTAAACTTCTCTTGCTCGTCAATATTGTAGCGAGTGAAAACTTGATCCACTTTGGAAATCCAGTAAGGGAAATCTTCTTGTTGGCCACGAAACTTTGGAGTTTCAAGGATGACCATCTCCTTTTCAATCAAAGCAATCTCTTTTCGCAAGTTCCCAAGAGAAATCATGATGGATGAATGTTTAAGGGTTCTTTGTGGATTATGTGTTTAGGCTAGAAAAAGGCTGTTTTGGAGAAGAGGAGGGAGGGCACGGTCGTGCAATGGGGCACTGGGGAACCGTGCTATGCTTCGACTTGAGGAAATGCAGAAAAGTATGGCGGCACGGTCGTGCTGGTAGGCACGGTCGTGCTGGTAGGCACGGGGGCACCGTGCGAACTTTCTGGCCTGTGGACACTGGACGTTCACGGTTTTTTTTTTTTTTTTAATGTATTTGGGTGTGATGTGGGTCACTTTAAAAGCCTTGGCTCTGATACCAATTGATGTATATGAGGGTGGTAAGTGAACCAAATCAAACTCAAATAAACCCAAATAAGAATTGAACCAAAGTAAAGAGAAAATGGAAGGTTGATTGAGGTGGAATGAAAATAATGGCAAAATAGAACAAAGGATAAACAAGACCTTGCACTTGAGATAATCCTTCGCGGAGCCACTCAAGGACTTGATCTTGGGCAAATCCTCTCGTCTTCACCAAGGAATCACTCCAATTGGAAAAGAAAAGAGAACCTAGAACAACACTTGAACTTGCCAAAATTCAAGATATAGAACTAGGGATTTGGAATACTTTTGAGAATCACACTCAAAGGTAATTGTATTTCACTTTGGGAAAGCTTACCACTCTGCATTCAAGTGCAACTACATAACCCACCTATTTATAGGCTAAACAAAGATAACCAAAAGACTTAAAAACTCCTAGCAATTAAAACTAGAAAATTGAAAAGACTTAGGAAAAATAAAAGACATAACTTAAAGGAATGGGGGAGGTTACAATGAACATTCTAGACTTCCTATCAGCTGAAGAAATCCATCCAAGTCGTGCATGATGTCAGCAAGGTGATGCCATGTAACCTATGTCTCTTCACTTGCCCAGCATTAACTCCATGCAGCATCCTTCACTTCAACTGAGCATAACTCTCAGCACACACGTCCAAATAAGGTGATTTTGGGCTTGTTGGAAATCCCGGGAAATCTATTTTCCAGAATGGGCTGATGTGCGCAATTTGGATAAGTAGATCAAAAGTTATGGTCCGAACATTACACCTATATTAGAACTGGACTGGAGAAGGACATGTCTTCTTTGAGTAATATTTAGCCCAACCAAACAACGTCCAAATTAAACATAATTGGGCTTGTTTGAAAGCTGAGATCTTAAACTTCAAAACCATGTGGAGCCTCAAGTTGTGAGACCACTTTAGTTAGTCCAAAAAAATTACCTTCCGACTGGATGAATCGGGTACCAATTCTTCCGAAAGGAATATGAGTTTTATCCAGATTTTCGCCACTACCTTGACTTCTTTATGGTGTCTAAAGTCCTTGAACTCACATAATAAGAGAAAATATGAGAGTTCCCATGCACGCTCTTGTTTGACACTTTTCTTCTTGGAAGTTGACCTTAAATAAAAATGATACATATGGGAATATGCATCATACTCCCCGTGTGGTTTTGAGTTTTTCCTCAAGCTCAAAGGGTTAGCAAGCCTCTCAAGAAAGGGGTCTACGCTCACAATATGGGAGCTTTTGGGGAAGGAGGTCACAGGGCATCACCTCTAGAGAGATATAGAAGAGGGTGAGGGGAGGATGATAAAATGGTCATACCTGGTGAGGAGAAGAGGCGGAAGTGAGAAATCTTCTTTGGGGGCAAAGTTTGGGAAGGATGAATGAGGGTTAAGGCTTCTCGGTCCTTTTGTGGTTTTGATGGGGTTGGGAAGGTTTTAATGGGGGCTTAAGGTGAATTCTTCTTGGGTCAAGAGTTGCTCAATTTCTTCAATAACCCCACATGCCTCCAACTCGGGTGCTTGGAGTTCGGTAGGGCGTACTTCTTGAATCAAGAGTTATTCAAACTCTTCAGCGAACCCTACATGGCCTTCATCACTTCAAGGTCTTTAACTACATTGCTCTTCAATTCTGGGGTTATTGCTCAAATTCACCTCATTATCTTTTGGCACCCTTCTTGGGTGAAGGATTGCTCAATTTCTTGCATAATCTCTTCTTGCTTCAACCCCGGATCTTTGGGCCTCAAGTTCAAAGGTCTTCTTCATCACCAGTCCCAAAAACAAGAGGTTAGGTCAACAGGCCCGACCCTTTTCCTCCAAGGATCTCTTCATCTTTGTTGGAGTTAAGTTTCTCCAAATAAAAGAAGGAAGTAGAGCTAGAGTTCCAAGCACTCATTCATGGAACTTCTTTGTTGAAAATGAAGGTTTTTAGAAGAGGAATTAAAGCCGTTTACCTCAAAGGAAACCAAAATGGATGCTTGTGTAAGTAAGAGGGTTGGAGAGGAAAGTACTCCATTAATTTACCTCTTAACTTATCCCATTTCTGATCTTAGTTTTTTCCTCTCTTCTTCCTGTTATACTTGTACTTTTCCCACCATTCAAGCGCATGGCCTCGGAGCTTCTTGATAACCACTTAAACTTCTCTTGCTCGTCAATATTGTAGCGAGTGAAAAACTTGATCCACTTTGGAAATCCAGTAAGGGAAATCTTCTTTTTGGCCACGAAAACTTTGGTTTTAAGGATGCCATCTCCTTTTTCAATCAAAAAGCAATCTCTTTCGCAAGTTCCAAGAGAAACATGATGGATGAATGTTTAAGGGTTCTTTGTGGATTATGTGGTTTAGGCTAGGAAAAAGGCTGTTTTGGAGAAGAGGACGGAGGGCACGGTCGTGCAATGGGGCAACTGGGGAACCGTGCTATGCTTCGACTT
>JAKOGI010001341.1:0-2500 GCA_029747015.1 Carnegiea gigantea
ATATATATATATATATATATATATATATATATATATATATATATATATATATATATATATATATATATATATATATATATATATATATATATATTTATATGTATATATATACACATATATATGTATATAATCATCCATGTTCGCAAAGGAGTGTTCCTAGTACGTTTTGGCAACTTGCAGGACAAGCAAATGGAGGAAGGGAGTGGGGTGTGCTATTTCGATTCAAAACCCTTCTTGGTTAAAGACTAGAATCTCGAGTTGGATATGGACACTGGGCAAATCAAATATCTTCCCTAGTGGGTTCAGTTTCCTATTCTGGATATGAAGTTTTGGGGAGCTGAGAGCCTAAGCAAAATTGGCCGCCTTCTAGGGATTCCACTTAAAACAGATAGGTATACTAAGGAGAGATCAGTGCTTAGATATGCTAGACTCTTAATTAACATCCCCCTTGATGGCTCATTCCCAGATTACATAGAGTTCTTTAATGATAATGAAATGCTGTTAAGGCAACATGTTGCATATGAATGGAAACCCTTGAAATGCTCACACTGTCATATGTTTGGGCATAAGGAGCCAATCTGTAAAAAGAAGGGTGAGGTGAGGAAGGAATGGAGAAGGGTCCAACGTGATAACTCCTAGGAAGAAGTGCCTGTGGGAAGTCAAGAACAGCGGAGGAAGGAAAACATCACAGCTGAGTTCACTCCTGTCCAAAAAAGGGCAACTGCAAGACAGCCAGAGCAAGCTACTCCCAGCGATCCTTCTCTACTTAACTCTTTCCAAGCATTACAAATGGATTTGTCAGAACAAATGGTGGATAATGAACCAGCTGAGGGGTACACAAATGGATAACATTATGAGTTGGAATATAAGAGGCCTAAACTAGCCTAATAAGCAGGAGGATGTGTGTTCCTTCCTTTCTAATAACAAGGTAGGCATGATAGGATTGCTTGAAACCAAAGTGAAAGACAAAAATGTTAACAGGGTAGCTAGAAAATCATTCCCAAGATGGATGTGGCAGCATAACTTTGAGTCTGATGCCAAAGGTTGGATTTGGATTGCATGGAAACCTACTTCCTATAATGTGCATGTTATAAAGAAGACTGACCAACTTATACATTGCTATGTCACTCAACTTAGTACACACAAAAGGTTCTATACCACATTTGTGTATGGTAGGAATCATGAGCAGATAACGTTGCCCTTATGGGCTGATTTGCAGGCATTAGCCCAGCAAATAAATGAGGCTTGGTGCTTACTAGGGGATTTCAACTCTGTTCTACATAAAGAGGACAGAATAGGAGGCATTGAGATACAAGATCATGAAGTCCAGCACATGGCCAATCTCTTAGACACCTGTGACCTGGAGGAATTAAAGTAGACAGGGGCTTACTACTCTTGGACAAATAAAACAATTTGGAGTAGAATTGACAGGGTAGTCACAAATCTCTTGTGGCATGACACAATAGATTACACTCAAACATATTATTTGCTAAATGGACTCTTTGATCATACTCCTTTGTTAATTAAGTTCCCATCATCTCCAAGACCAAAAGCCAAGTTCTAATTCTGTGATGTGCGGTGCAAGCATAGGGACTTTGATCAAATAGTAGCATTAAACCTCCCATTAACAACAGAACCTTGCAAAATGCTTCAAGTCAGAAGATACTTGAATAAGCTTAGACCACTGCTGAGCAAACTAAATAGGCAACACTTTGCAGACTTGAGAGCACAGACTGAGAAAGCAAGAAGTGACCTCACCAACATACAGTTCATCCTGCAGCAGGATCCCACAAATGATGAATTGTTGCAAAAGGAGTTGGATGCCAGAAAGAGGTATACTGATATCATGTCCTCCTGTCTTTTACTCATTCAGCAGTAGTGCAAAATTTAATGGATGAAATATAAGGATGATAACACAAGACTATTTCATGCTAAAGCAAAGCAAAGGAAACTTGCAACCTATATCCACTCCACACATGATGCAAATGGCAAGATTGTAGAGGGTTTTGACCAAGTACAGCAGGTTATGTTTGACTTCTACATGAGCATACTAGGGAGGCAGCAAGGCACAAGGAAGAATATCAATATGCAAGTGATTCAACTTGGTCTAACATTTAATTGTGATCACCACATTGGCTTATGCAAGCAATTTAGTTCCAAGGACATCAAGGATGCCCTTTTTTCTATCCCAAGCTTCAAATCACCAGGCCCAGATGGATATAACAGTGGTTTTTTCAAAGCAACATGGGGGAAAATAGGCCTAATGATTTGCTCAGCAATCCAAGAGTTTTTTCAAACAGTGCAATAAAGCTCATTGTACTCCCAAAGGTCCCCCACCCCCAAGCTGCTACAGACTTCAGGCCAATCTCCTGTTGCAGCACTATTTATAATTGCATAACTAAGTTGCTATGCCAGAGGATAAAAGCTATCCTTTCCCACCTAATTGACCCAAGCCAGGGTGCTTTTATCAAAGGAAGGGAATTGCTATATAATGTTCTCA
>JAKOGI010001341.1:7500-10000 GCA_029747015.1 Carnegiea gigantea
AGTATTTTCACCTCACTCTAGTCTATGGATACAATTGAGAAGAGCAAAGAAAACCATTATGGCACGAACTCACTCTGATCAGCCAGTAAACAGTAGGGGCTCGGGTTGTCATGCGTGACTTTAATGCAATCCTGCAAAGCCAAGATTGGCTGGGGGGAGATGATATACAGGACCATGAACTCAAAGATTTTGCAAAATGTGTTGCAACATGTGAACTAATTAAGATGAGAAGTGTTGGAAATTATTATTCATGATCAAACAAAGGGAGGAACTGCAAGAGACTCTAGTCCAGAACCGATAGAGTTTTCACAAACATGGAATGGTATCAAGTATTTGATTTTAATCACCTTGATTATATGGTGGAAGGCATTGTAGATCATACATCCCTTCTTTTACCATTTCCCCACTGTCCCAGACCTGCAGCAACATTCAAGTATTGTGACATGTGGAGTAAAGACCCACAATTTCACCAAATCATAGCCAATGGAATCCAGCACAAGTCAAGGGGGACTAAAATGGAGCAGCTATTTAATGTGCTCAGATAGCTAAGAAGCCCATTGAAGCATTTGAACATCAGCAAATATAGAGATATCTATGGCCAACTTGCACTTAGCAGAGCTCAGTTAGAGGCCACTCAAAATCAGCTACATCAAAACCCACTGAATCAGCATTTGCAAGCACAAGAAAGAGAGGACAGACCGAAGTACCCGGGCATTTTGGACTCCTCAATCAAACTATTGCGTCAACAAAGTAAATTGGAATGGCTCAACCAAGGTGACCAATGTTCAAAATTTTTCTTTGCAAAAATGAAGCATCGTAAGTAGGCCAACTATATCTACTCCATCAATGATGCAAAGGGGCAAAGGACAGAGGGGTTCACTGAAGTTGCGAAAGTTATAACAGCATATTACCAATAATTACTTGGAGAGTAGAAGGTGAAAAGAATACATCTCTTGTAAACAGTAATTAACCAGGGGCCAGTCTTAACAGTGGAACAACAACTCCAACTATGCACAGCAGTCACAAGCAAGGAAATCAAAGATGTAATTTTTTCTATTCCTAACAAGACGTCTCCAGGGCTTGATGGTTACACTAGTGGGTTCTTTAAAACCTGTTGGCATAGTATTGGAAGCATGGTATGTGAAGTCGTTGAAGAATCCTTTGCAACATGCCACTTATCATCTGAGTGCAACTCCACCAAGCTGGTAATACTACCCAAAATAGCAAACCCCCAGTCTGCCATGGATTTTAGACCCATCTCATGCTGTACAGTCATCTACAAAGGGATATCCAAACTGCTATGCAATAGGCTTTAACAAGTACTTCCATCATTGATTAATCAAAGCCAAGGAGCTTTTGTCTAAGGAAGAGAGCTCTTATATAATGTGCTCTTATGCCAAGAACTAGCCAAAGGGTACAATAAACAACACACATCACCAAGATACCTGATGAAGATTGATTTGAAAAAGGCATTTGACTCAGTCCACTGGAGCTTTATTGAGGAACTACTAACTGGACTGAGATTTCCATCCGTCTTTAGGAAATGGCTCAAGGCATGGATCACTAACACTCATTATACAATCCTCCTAAATGAGGGGGCTGCAGGGCATTTCAAAGGTGGGAGAGGTTTAAGGCAAGGGGATCCACTCTCCCCCCTACTATTTGTGCTCACTATAGAATATCTACCAAAAACACTCAGGCATGCAAGCGCACAACCACATTTCAAATTCCATCCAGGATGTAAAAAGCATAAATTGGTACACTTAATGTTCGCAGATGACCTGATGTTGTTTAGTGCAGCGGATACAAAGGCAGTTCACTATTTAATGGAGGCATTTCATGATTTCTCATTCACTACAGGGCTCCAAGCTAAGTATAGCAAATTAGCTATAGTCTTGAGAGGATGAGCTCAGCAGATAGTGGAGAAAACACTGTAGATCACAGGGTATACCATAAGGTCACTCCCCTTTAGATATCTGGGTGTTCCCATAACAGCAAGCAGACTTAGCAAACTGGAATGTAGTGCCCTAGTAGACAAAATCACAGCAGGGATCAAAATGTGGTCTACAAGACATTTATCTTATGCAGGCCGAGCAGCACTCATCCACTCGGTATTACTTGAAATTTAGACATTTTGGGCAAAAGTTTTTATGTTGCCCCAGGAAGTGATCCACCAACTAACGGCACTACGTAGAAACTTCCTCTGGGGGGCAGCTTGCACTTATAAAAAAGTACCCTTCGTAGCATGGAAAGAGGTGTGTCTACCAAAGGCAAATGAGGGCATGGGGCTGAAAAATTTAGAAGCATGAAATAAGGCTTGGATTGCAAAACTGGTTTGGGAAGTTACTATGAAGAAGGACAGCTTATGGATAAGATGGGTTCACGGGAAATATCTCGTTAACAAGAAATGGTGGCATTACACCACCGCGTATGATGCATGCTGGTACTAGAAGAAGTTATGCTCAGTTAAAGAGGAGTTCAAGTGGGGGAGCACAGAGGG